>JASPKP010002142.1:12500-24470 GCA_030674155.1 Stramonita haemastoma
GAAATAAATGAATGAACATGTACAAACAGACGTGTATAAATGTTTAAGGTTATACCCATTCTAGTCAATAACTATTAGATACAAACATTGTATGGGTAAACAGACACTGTTTCTGATAAATGTGCATTCAGCTCTTAGTCCTAGTTTCTGTCTCAAGGAAAAAAGCCCCAATCTTTTCATCAAAATGACTGACAGACAGTAAAAATTTTGTATAAATTTGAAGGAAAAAGTCTTGATTTAGTCGTGAAAAAAAGGAGAACTTAATGCTTGATTCATTTCCCATCTGCTCCTTTTCATTCTTCTGCTTTTTTCTTTCTCTGTTTCCAAAAACTTGAGGCACTGTTACACCAGAAAAGTTATAAACCATGCATGACAGTTCACACTTCTTAAATTTTATTTACTTAACAAAAAGGCCTGAAGTAAAACATCAACAAAAGCACACATCAATAACACATGAATTGCAAAGCATTTTAGAAGCCACATTTTATGTGTATGCTTTTAAAAAATTTTCAAAGCAAATGTATAATGTAACAACTTAATATTACAGGAAAGTTTCTCCAAAGTTCTAGCATACAGAACTGTAAATTGAAAGTAAAAGGGCAAAAACAAACAAACATGGGATCAAATAGGAGTACAACTAGTCTGCTAGTGTTTACTATCATTCTGAACTAAAGGGGCACACTTTACAGTCACAACAAAACAAACATGTATGTGTAAACCATTACTGAAAAAGTAAGCAGCTAAATAAATGACACTATAAACTGCAGAAAAAAGATGTTCAATTCATTGTAAGCAGCGTGCAAAATGGTGTTGCTGCTGTTTTGTTAGAATGCTAAACTAATTCCAACAAAAGGGAAAGGTGGAAAAATGGTCAGAAAGCACAGTGTGCAAGAATGCAGCTGCTAAACTGTTCAATCAACCTTTGTTCAACCATTCAGGGAGGTGTGTTTACGTTCAGCTAGCTGTGCAAACGAGATTTTCTGGCCTTTGGTCTTTTTGACTTTCAGCACCAGATCACAGCTGCTGGCTGCATACGGGCCTGCAAAACAGGTGTATACTCCCATTGCCTTCTGCCATTTCTTTCTCTCTTTTCAAAAAAAAACCATTTCTGTCTCAGCAGACACTGCTTAGTCACTGTAAGTCATTTGAAACATTTCAATACATACTCCAATGCACTGAGATTTTCTCTCTCTCTCTCTCTTTTTTTTTTTTTTTGGCTGATGAAAAAAGTAGTATACATGAAATACTTCCAAGATTTAATTATAATGGCATTTGATGGTAAGTTCTTTCTTTCTCCAAGTCAGGAAAACCCCAAAAGAAAAAGGGCATTTTCCATTTATGAACTTCAACAAGGGTTTTGAAAATTTGACATCATCTTATAACTTTTTTTCTTGTTTAATTCTGTCAGAATGAAATCAGACCAGTTACATTCATAAAAGAGAGAACTTTTTTATGACATTAGATAAATTATCAACCTGATATTCTATATCAGAACACATTAAAAACAATTCAAATGATCAACCTTATAGTTCACATTCTTCAATATCATTTGATTTCAATACTTAGAAAAAAAAATGTAAATATGAAGTTGAATATCTTACTTTTCGTACTGTGAACACTTTTTAGAGACAAGAGAGAAAAAGAAAGAATCTTGCTTTTGCCTGAACAATGTAAAATAAAATGATTATGTAAGGCAAGAGTCCAAATCTCTAAAACCATCCTCCACATACATGTTCAGACAAATTGAAATATCTCACCTGTACACTTAAGAAAATAATATAATGAATGCTGTGTGTTTCTTTTTTCACTCAGATCTACCATGCCTTCATTGTCCACTCATAATAAATATGAGGTCTACATGTCAGAACCAGTGTCATACCCCCATTTGGTAGCAGTTCTGGAAAATCTGAATGAAACATCCAGTTTATGTAGTACACATTATGTTTCTATCTATAACACATAGATCTGGATCAACAAAAAATGGCATAGTGCCCATAATCATCAGTATTTTTCATCACTGATTTTAAAACCCTTTTCATATCCCTTTCAAAATATTTTGCCACACTTAGGTACATGAGACATGTATGCATACTCTTACATGCACACATTGTGAGCAGGCATCATACACACAAGGAGACACACCACAAACACACACACACACACACACACACACACACCACACACACACACACACACACACACACACACAACACACACACACACAAACAAACAAACAAGCAAACAAACACAAACACACAAATGAAAATGTGGTACTAAAAAAAAACAAAATCAGAGTTTTGAAACAAAGCAGCTTCTTTAAAAGGCCTTGTTCTGACCGACCGACGCATCTAGCTGACTGCTGACTAAACAAGGAGCATGCACAGTGTGTGCAGGCCCATGACTGACCAGTGAGCAGTGGCTGCAGCCCTGTGGCTGGGGCAGAGACCCCCTCACCCATCTTACCCCCCGCCGACTGCCCTGTTCCCCCATCACATCACCACCGTAAGCTAGCTGGGCAGCCATCTTTGCATCGCCCGTGTCCCTGTCTGACTGGTGGGCACTGTTGTTGACATTCCCTCTCCCTGAAACAAACCAGAAGGGAAAATGATGATGTGAAAAGCATCTTGGATGTGTGTGTGTAGCTGATAGGTCTGTTATCACTGTATTCTTTGTTGAGAGTGTCCGTGATACATCCAGTATCCACACCCAACACACACCCACACATGCACCCCAACACAATACACCACCCCACACACACACACACACACACACATACACACACACACACATCCATGCACACACACACACACACACAACATCACACACCACACACATGCACCACACCACACACCATGCACACGCACGCACGCACACACATGCACACACACACACACACACACACACACACACCACACACACCACACACACACACACACAAAACACACCATACACACGCATCACAACACACACACACACACCAACACACACCAACAACACCACACAACACACACTGCATTCACCAAAAACAGAACCACAAAGTTTCTCAAAGCAATACAGTTTGAAAACACATTTCAGATCTGTTAGTGAAAAAAAATCCCCTGAATCTGTTACAAACATCCTGAACTGCTGGATTTTCTTTGACACCTACTATTAGCAGACAATGGGTAGAGACCCTGTCAGCATAATGCTATACCTAACCAAGTGAAGCCTTTACTACTTACTGTACCTACACTACATTCATAACAGTAAGTAAAACAGTCTTTCTACAAAAACGAAAAAACAGTCAAGAAGAAAATAAAGCCACCCTCTCACACCATGAGAAAAAGCAATCATTGTCACAATGTTCACTGTACGTAATAACCCAAACATTTAAGCATTGTCTCACTTATCTGAATAACATAAATAATTCAATGAAACAAAACATTTCATTGTCACATACTAACCATATCTCTATGTATTAACCTTATCTCTATCATATAGTCCTCATTAAAACCGTAGTGTATTACAATAAAGCAATGGCTTGAATGTAAAGTGAAAAAAAATAAAACATCCTGTAATATACTTCAAGATAATTAAATTTGGAGGGGGGGGGGGGGGGGGGGGGCCACCAAACATGCATCAGAACTGTCAGTCTTTTTCCTAGTTTGACTCACTAGCCCATGATCTGTCCTGATAAACACAAACGTGATAAACTGGCCCCAAAAAATAACATTTGATAGTTTACCTCATTCATTTTTATGTTATGTGGGTTAGTTACATGAAATACACCTAACTGACCACTATAACCAGATAATGAGACAAGTGTATTGCTTGTGAATATGGGATTTTTACATGGTGACACCCACTCAAAGTGTTTCCAATGCTGAGAGTCTCAGTGTGACATAGGTTATCTTTAATTCAAAGTAATTTGAGAAAAACAGTCAAGATTGACAACAGCATAGACTCTGTTAACAATCAAAAAAGTACTGCTTTTTGATCATTTTTGTAAAAAAAAAAGAGGGGAATACATCTCAGAAAAAAGGTACAATGAGTAAATAATAGCATTTATGTTTTTTAAATGGTAATCATTTGTTTTGATGCTGAAGATGTATTCTATTTGTGGAAATTTAAATTTTTAAACAAAAAAAAAAAGGAAGTTCAAACAAATTAAAATTTTAATAATGCAAAAAGAAAAAACACCCCAAAACACACACACACAACACACCCCCACCCCACACACAAAAACAATATTTAAAAAATTTTATATACAAAATGTGTCCACAACATTACCATTGACAACAAAAAATGGTTACATTAACCTTTTGCATACACACCCATAAACCCGTATTGCCACAACGTTTTGATCCTGTATTTGTTATGCTTAAACACACCACACCACCAGCACCAGCCCCTAATGCTGAACCCGCACACCCACAAAACCCCGCAGAACAGTGCCGCAACCAGCACACCACACAAAAATGAGACACCAAACAAACCCCCACACACAACACACACACCACACACACCCACACACACACTGACATCCCACACAGAATGTAAAAAAACAGCATACATACATCAAGCAAAAACTAGTGAAACCAGGGATCTTGGGGACACGCCGCATGCACCCCAAAACAAAAACACACACACAACCACCCCCACACACCCCACACACACACACGACAACACAACACAGTTTTCTTACATACAGAAAATTTCCCCAAAAAACCACCACCACACACCACACACACCACCCCAACACACAAAAACCCACACAAAACACACGCAACACAAAGCCCCACGTCCCTTTAAAACTACAGAACCCCTTTCACAAACCCCCAAAACCCCAACACACCACACACACACACAAAACAACAAAAACCCCCACACACACACACCAAAAGCAAAAAGCAGCTGCCCCTCAGTACCCCAAAAGACGCCTCCCCCGGCCCACACAAGCACGACGCACGCACGTTTTTTAAAAAAACAATGGTTTAAAATATGAATCAAAACCCCTTCACTCTCCTAAATACCAAAAAAATCCCTTGGGAAATCATACACAAACTTTAAAAAGGCCTCCCCCGGAGAAACTAAAAAGTTAGGCCGAACAACTTCTCCCCCCCCCAATCTACATGCCCCCCAAAAAAGGGTTTTTTAACCCCCGCACAAAAGGAACGCTTATAGGAAACAAAAGGGAACCCCATCGGGAAAAAACCCGAAAACCCCAAAAAAGGCTTACACACCAGCCCTGGGTCGGCCCCGAACAAACACTTAAAGGGTATAGGGGGGGGCGGGGGCGGGCCCAAAAAAACTTTGGCTAATCAAATTTTTCCCCGGGAAAACAGGTTCCAAACCCTTTTTGGCCCTTAAAAGGAAGCTAAAAAAAAAAAAGTCCCAAAAAAATCTTTCTTTTTATGTGGGGTTTTGATTAGGGGATATGTTTTTACTTTTTAATGTGAGGGGCCAAATTTTACGCCTGAAAATTTAATAAGGGTTTTTCTGTTCTGGCCAACCTTCGGTTTTTTTTCTTCCTTTCGCTTCCAAAAAAGTTCCATTCCCCAAATTTGGGTTTTTCCCCAAAAAAGGGGGTTTTAAAATTTTTTTTTTTTCATCAAATGGACAAGTTTTCCGGGTTTATTAAAGCCATTTTTCCCCTCAAAAATAATTTACCGAGGTTCAAAATTTTTAATTTTAAAGGGGGCTTTTGTTCCTACAAAATCGCTCTTTGTACTGAACGACAAAAAAAGGGGGTTTAAAAATTTAAAAGGTCTGGGCAACTTAAAAGGGGTTTTTTTTTGTTGTTGTAGTATTGGGGCTGTGGGTCTAATTAAAAAAAAAATTTTTTGTTCTAGTTTTCAAGAACTCACTGTTTTATTTTCTCTATAAAAGAGAGAAAAGGGGCATAAAAAAGCAATTTTTTTATAAAAAAATTATTAAAAAATTTTTAAAACATTTTTAATTAAAATTTTATTTTTTTAAAATTTTTTAAAAAATAATAAATAAATAATTTTATATTTTAAATTAAAAAAAAAATAAAATTTTATATACAAAAAATAAAATTTTATATTTAAAGCCCCCGGGGTAGTCTAGTGGTTGGGGGCGTTGGGAAAACCCCTAATCAAAAAGGGTTTCGGGTTCGACCCCAAACTTTTGGGTATGGCGTTGTCCCCCTTTGGAAAAAAAGGGACTTTTAAAATTATTTTTCACCCCACCCGGGGGGGAAAAAGGGGGCCCCAAAACCTTTTTGGGGGGGTTTTCCCTTTTTAGACGGGGCCAAACCGGGGGGGATCTAGACTTCGTCGCTTTTAACCCCCGAAAGGAAAAGCACCCCGGGGCCCATGGCCTTGGGCCGGGGCAGATTTAAATTAAATTTTAAAATTTTAAATATATATAATATTTATATATTATATATATACAAAATACAAAGTCTAAAAACACAAAGAAAGGAGTGATTAAACCCCGAAAATTTATTTATTTTTGCACTGTAAAAAAAAAAATTTTTCCTTTTTTTTTTTTTTGATAAAGTACAAAACACTATGCTTTTTGAATTATATACAGACTACCCCAAAACTGAAAAAAAATTTTTAAAACCCCTTTTTGTGCCATTTCCCTTTTCAGATTAAATTTTTTGGGGAAAAGCACTCCCAAAAAAAGTTGTCTAAGTTTAATTTTTCCCCAAACATTTTCTTTTTTAGTTTTTTTGGGGGGTTACTGGGGGGGTTTAAAATACAAAACCCCTTAAAGCTACAATGTTTTGTAGTTTTTTACATGATAAGTGTATTTTAAACGGGTTTTAAAAATTAAAAGGATTTTTTTTTACTTTTTTTGTTTAATATAAAAAATTAAGCAGTTTTTGTCAGTATAATTTTGAAAGGCTTAAAAAAACAACTTTAATTAAAATGCCCCCAAGTTTGAAAAATATGAAAATATAGCTATCGTGTCTTTTGATTTGTTTGGGTATCAAATGCCTGCAGTATTGTAATTACCCTTCGGGGGATGATTAAAGGTTTTTTTGACTTGACTTGCACTACACCCTGCTTTTACTTATAAACACACATAATCATGCACACAACGGGATGTAGGTACTTTAAAAACAATGTACAAGCATGCATATTTAGTGCGTGCATGAACACACACACACACACACCACCACACACACACTTAGATCCCCTCTCTCTTCCTCCTCTCTCTTTTCCCCTCTCTCTCTCTTCTCTCTCTCTCTTCTCTCTCCAAGCACCATCTTGCATCTTCTTTTTGGGTTTTTTGGGTTTTGTTTTTTTTTTGGGTTTTGGTTTTTGTTGCTTTTTGTTTTGTTCATTTTTTGTTTTGGGGGGGGGGGATTGTTTTTTCTTTTTTCATTGTTTTGTTTTTTTCTGTAGTCCTTATGAGAGCAAGTGCTGGATGAAAAAAGTAGTGAATGCTTATCTGTAACCTTGAAAAAAAAAAGACTATCCCTCCATTTATTTCTCTCTCTTCTCTCTTCCCTTTTTCTCTCTCTTTCTCTTCTCCCCTCTCTCTCTCCTGTTTATTTTTGGGTTGCTGTACTCCCCCATTCCCCATGAGGGTGCTGAGAGCCTCATTTAAAAAACATCCAAACCCTTTTGGAATTTTAAAGGGGTACAAATTTTTCTCTTTTCTATCACTCTTTACTTCTGCCTTTTTTCCTTTTTTTTACTATTTTCCCTTTTTTTTTGCCCCTTTTGGTACATTCTCTCTCTCTCTCTCTCTCTTCTCTCTCTCTCTTCTCTCTCTTCTCTCTCTTTTCTCATATATAAATTTTTATATATATATTATAATAAGTGTGTTTTGTTGTGTTGTGTGTGTGTTTGTTTGTGTGTTTGTGTTGGTGTGTGTGGGTTTTGGTTTTTTGACAGTTAAAAATTGCCTGCTGTAAGTTTGTTTTAAATTTAAGGGATTTTCCCCCTTGACTAAAAAAGGGGGTTTTTTTTAACCCCAAAATTTATCTTTCTTTTTGCAGTTCCAACCATAAAAATTTTTATGGTTGATTTAAAAATTTTCTATTGTTGTTTTTTCTTTTTTTTCTTCCATTCCCCGGGCCAGTTAGTTTTTACCCCTCTTAACAAATCACAGCTTTGCATACCCCATAGGGCCCCCACAGTTTTTCCGGGGCTTTACGGGTTAGGCTGACCTATTTCTGGTCTCTCAAAAAATTTTGGGGGAAGGGAAACTATGGATTACGGAAAGGGGGCCTGTGGGCCCGTGCCCTGGGACATATTAAAGTAAATTTTATAAATATTAATTTCAAAAATAGGTATAAAATAATCCCTTTCACATCATTCTTCTTTAAAAAACAAAATTAAATGATGAAAACTAAAAATAAAAAAAAGGGTAAATGTTTCAACATATTGTGTTTTTAACATTACAGCGAACTATGTGAAAATATATCATAAAAAAAGGTTATAACTTTTGTGTTAGTTATTATTTTTTTTTCTTTTTATTTTTACAATAATGGTTAAACTTGTGTGCTTTTTTTACATCATATCCCCAGTGAATGCAGTTTGGTCATTTTTGTCATATTCCCAAAGGGACAAATGGCCTACCTGTCACTTGGCATTAAAAAAAAAAAAAAGAAGGAAGAAATCTATGTTGGCTAAAAAACAAAAGAAAATTCAATACAGTTTTAGAATTAAGAAACTTTGATGTAAATTATGCATTCAATAAAAAAGTCCCCATCCCCTTTTTTTTCTTGTCCTAAACAATTATTCTTTTTATTTTTCTGTTCAACAACATTCATGCTGTCTTCTCTTCTTAAAAATGCATTAACCCCCGAAAGTAATGAGAAATAAAACCTTATGTTTGTTTTACCCTTTGGGGTTCTACTTTAAGTAATACTATTTTTTTTAAATTTCTGATGGGGCTTACAAGCAAGTTTTTGCCTCACTGGGGTTTGGGCGTCAGCTTTGTCTTGTAAACCCAAACACTTTTCATCGTGAAGGGGCCCTTTGGGGGAAGTATGGATTTGTTATGGCGTCACTGAATGGATTGTAGATTAAGTCTTCTTATTTTTTTGCGTATTAAAATGTTTTTTTTTTTGCTGCTCCTCGTCCATCCTCTCACCAAAACCTCTGGTGTGGGGGGCAAATAATGGCCCATTGGGATCAAAACACGTTGGAGGGAAAAATATCTTGCCCTCAAGAACAACGGGTTGGCCACCTGTCTACTCCCCTTTCGATAGAGAACAGAAGTGTGGCTCGAGGCTCAATTTTTTGCTTTTTGTTTCTTCATGAAACTGGAACTCCTTTCGTTTCGGGCGATAGCCCTAGAGCAAACCTTTTCTTTTTCACTGATCTTTGGGGGCAAAATAAGTCCTGGGCCACTTTTTGGGTTTTGCTCCCCCTTTCATTGTGAAAGGGCACAATACAGGGTTTATCGGGGTTTTGGTGCTTTCAGGATTTCCATTCAGCAAAAAACAATAAACCGTCTAAGTTCCCTTTATGTGGCCCGTCTCATGGAACCCCCATTTTGTATCCGTAATCACGTATGAACGTATATTTTATTTGTTTTGTTTTTTTTTTTTAAATTTAAATTTTAGTAAAGAATTTTACAGGTATAAAAAGCATTTTTAATTTAAATTTAAACACGAAAAAAAAAACAAGCATTCCAGTTTATTAATTCGTTAATTTTACTTTTGCTTTCATCAACAAAAGGGGGTGGAAGTTGGGGCACCCAAAAGCCAGAACCCTAAGCCAAAATTTTTTTTTTTGCAAGCTTAGGCCCCAAGGGGCCTTTGCATTTAACTTTTAATTTGGGAGCAATCCCTGGTGGCAGGGTTTAAAATCGCCTCTGAACTGTGCACTGAAAGGACTGCTCTCTTACAATGTATCTTATGGAGCCCCCAAAAATAATCCAGTTTTTGGGGGGGGATAGCCTATTTGTCCGAACAAGCGCTCGCAATTTGACGATGGTTCGATTCCTTCGAGGAGATTTTTCTCCTGGAGTTAACGTCAAGGCACTCCACTTCCCCCCAAAATCCTTTTATGAGACTTTAAACCGAGGCCCCCTGTGCGAAAAAGCACGCAGAACATCTTTGGGACACGTAAAACCTTTCCGCTTTTCGTAAAAGTAGGCCATCGGTTTTTGGGCCCTTGGGAAAGTGAACTATTTACAAAAATGATACCACGGGACTGGGTGTAAAAAAAAACACAAAAGGGTTATTCATTATCCTCGATGAACAAAAATTTAAAAAAAAAATTTAAAAAAAAAGCCCCCCGACCCATCGGGGCTGTTTCATGTAAAAAATTTTTAAACTCAATTAAAAAGTGCAAGTCTATTAGATTAAAAAAATGGGAATCCCTTTGGACAAAGCTATCCGGGGTCCTCCCTCAGTGTGTGATACGGGGTGCTGTTCATTCTTGCACACCGTTTGAAACCCGAAATCTTAACATTTAAAACCCTTTTTGCTTTTCTAAGGTAGCCATTGTGGCCATGGGAACAGATGCAATATTTACAAAATGCTACAACCCGGTACTGGGTGAAAAAAAAAGCAGTAGTGCTTATTCCCTTTTTCCTTGATATAAAAAAAAATAAAAAAAGTAACCCCAAACTTTGCTTCGGGGGAATTGGCTTCCATGACGGGGTAGGAATGCACAAAATTCCCAACCTCATTTTTGGGGCCCAAGGGGGGAAAAAGGCTTTCCCCAGTTCAAATTTGCCCAGGAAACTGCCGGAATGAGGTCAAAGTCGCTGGGAAGCACTGCCCCAAATTTAAATGTTCTGCTTCCTAACGGGGGAATAGGTTCACAGATAGCTTTTTCGAGTTGTTTATGTTAATCCCCGTGGGATTCCCCATTCAAGGGGAAACCTTCTCTTTTTTCCCCCTTCTTTGTTTTGTTTCGAATTTTGATTTTAGGCTTTTTTCGTTGTTTTTTTTTGTTTTTTTTTTTTCCCTTTTTGTGTTGTGTGTGTGTGGTGGGGGGGGGGGGGGGTGTTTTGTTTTTGTTTTGTTTTTTCATAGCCTTTATTTTTAGGACGGGTAGCTCAGTGGCAGGCGCTCGTTTCCAGCCAAGTTTGCACGAGCGTGTTGGATGGGTGACCGTTTGTTTCCCTTGGGTACAGTACAGTTCCCCCCGCTGTATATGGGTACCGCCCTTTAGAGTAGAGAAGGGAAAGCAGCGAGGGGGAGAGGAGATGGGCGCCCCCCCAATAGCTGGCCCCCAGAGAAGCTAGGGGCTCTGCGCCTCGCTCCCCTCGACCACACGGTTATGGACACCTTTTCCTTTTACTTATTTTTCATCAGGTTTACCTGGGCTTTGTGATTTTTTTTTTAAAAAAAAGGGAAAAAAAGAAAAAATTGTTAAAAGATTATAAGTTCCCCTGAAAAATTAGAAAAATTAACATGTTTTAAAATGAAAACTATAGGCCTACACCGATTTCCCGTATAAACATTCCAAAAAGTTTTTGGGAGTAACTTAGAGCTGTGCCTTAAAGGTTTTGTCAGTAAAACGAACTCTCCACCCAACACAAACACACACCACACACACACACACCACACACACACACACACACCACACACACACAGAGAAAAATTGTGCCCAAACTAACCTATTACCCTCAATAAAAATTTTAAAAAAACAAAAAAACTTGACCACCAGGACCACAAGCACAGGACAAGAGACGGACAGACAACAGACAGGGCAAAAGACAAACAGCAGACAGACAGCAGACACACACCACACACACACACACACACACACACACCACACACACACACACACAACACACACAATTTTTGCAGAGCTCTTGTGCACCGTTAAAACCCGTTCCGCTTTTCGTAAGAGTGGCCATTGGTGCCCGGGGGGAAAAGATGACAATTTTTACAAACTGCATACACACGGGACGGATGAAAAAAGCCCCTTATATCACAAAAGTTGGGGTTTTGATGAGTTTAGTTCCTTGCATGGGGATTTTTCTTCGGATTTAAAGGGAAAATTTCCCCTTGGGAATTTTCGGTTTATTGTGTTTAAGGAAAAC
>JASPKP010002143.1:0-2500 GCA_030674155.1 Stramonita haemastoma
GGTCTCTTAAATCTCCAAAGGGTAGAAAAAAAGTTATGTTAACATGAAAAAAAAAACAACACTAAACCTGCGGAGGCAAATTTTTGACGATTTATTTTTCCAAACTTTTTTTTTTCCATTTCTATTTCTAAAACTTTTTACTTTTGTATCTATGTTCTCTGCCAAGTTTCAAAACACCGCCGTCTGTGAAATGTCTGTGAAGTTTCTAGAGTAAAGTTTTGGAGTGAGGCACATACATAGCAGTCCTTTCTACCTATCTTCCACCAGGCCCACTAGAGGTAAAAGGGATGCCACATTTCTTTCGCTTTGGAGTGAGATTTAAAAGTTGCGTGCAAATGGGCAGGGAATGCATCTTATACCTCGTGATGTCTTGAGGATCTGAGTACAATTGTGCCATAGGTAAAAGATGATGTGATTGAGTAGAGTAGTAGTAGTAGTAGTAGTAGTAGTAGTAGTAGTAGTAGTAGTAGTAGTAGTAGTAGTAGTAGTAGTATAGTGTAGTAGTAGTAGCAGTAGTAGCAAGAGCAGCCAGCAGCAGCAGCAGCAGCAGAGTAGTAGTAGTAGTAGTAGTTAGTAGTAGTAGTAGTAGTAGTAGTATAGTAGTAGTAGTAGTAGTTATTGTTGTTGTTGTGAAAGTTGTTAAAGGAAAAGGAAAATTAGCAAATGAAGCACTAGTAGTAGAGTTTTCATTGAATTATCAACAAATTACAACTAAATGCAGATAAAACCGAAGCCATGCTTGTAGCCACCAAGCACAAACTCTCCTCCATTCCAACAACTTCAACAGAATTCGGCAATACGTTAGTTCCGCTATCCACTTCTGTGAAGTATCTAGGAGTCGTTGTCGACAACACTCTCTCCATGCAAAAATTCATTACCCGAACCTGTCAGTCATGCTACTATCAACTACGGCGTATAAGCGCAATTCGAAAGTACCTGTCCACTGATGCAACATCCAAACTCGTCACCTCTCTTATTCTCTCACGTCTGGACTATTGCAATTCTCTTTTGGCTGGTCTGCCAGCATCATCCATCCACTCCCTTCAACGTATACAACACTCTGCAGCTCGTCTTGTTCTCAGAAAGAAAAAATTCTGAGCACATTACCCCTCTCTTGAAATCTCTCCATTGGCTGCCCGTACCAAAGAGAGTAAACTACAAGATCAATACCCTCTGTTACAAATGTTCCACAATACTGCACCCTCCTACCTCTGTGAATGTCTTCACTTGTACACACCTTCTCGCTCCCTCCGCTCGTCGGCAGATACTCTGTCCTTAAGAATACCCAGATTCAACCTATCTACCGTTGGCCGCCGCTCTTTCTCTGTTTCTGGTCCATCGATTCTGGAACGACCTTCCTCTCTCCCTCCGGCAAAAGCCTACTTATGACACTTTTAAATCCAACCTCAAGACACACTTATTCCAAACCTAAGTTTTCTCCTTCCGCTTCCATCTCTTACCTGTCCCTGCCTTCAACATCCACCTGCCAAAGTGAATAACGTTTGTAGGTGTGTGTGGCGCGCGTGCGTGCTGCGTGCGTGCGTGCGTGCGTGTGGGTGTACATTCGAATTTGTTAAAACTGTAAATTGTTTTTGATTGTGTGTTGTGTTGGACGAATGCAAGCGCTTTGATTTGTTTTTACAAGATATAGCGCTATACAAATTCCATGTATTATCTGGTATTGCCGTATTGAAATTGCTCTCTGTCTCTGTCTCTCTCTTTCTCTCTCTCTATCTTTCTCTTTCTTTTATTTTTCTTTCTTTCTTTCTTTCCTTCTTTTTTTCTTTCTTTTTTTCTTTCTTTCTTTTCTTTCTTTCCTTCCTTCCTTCCTTCTTCCTTCCTTCCTTCCTCTCTTCCTTCCTTCTTCTTTCTTTCTTTCTTTCTTTCTTTCTTTCTTTCTTTCTCTCTCTCTCTCTCTCTCTCTCTCTCTCTCTCTCTCTCTCTCTCTCTTCTCTCTCTCTCTTCTCTCTCTCTCTCTCTCTCTCTCTCAAGCTTAAGTTAACCAGTGATTGTAGAATACAGATATGTGCTGTTATGTCAGATATTTTTCCTACTTTCTTTTCTTTCCATATTGTAATGTGGCCTAAGGCCGATGTGCAATTAATCATTTCAGTGTTCAGTGTTCAGTGTTCAGTGTTCTCTCTCTCTCTCTCTCTCTCTCTCTCTCTCTCTCTCTCTCTCTCTCTCTCTCTCTCTCTCTCTCTCTCTCTCTCTCTTTCTTTCTTTCTTTCTTTCTTTCTTTCTCTCTCTTAACGTAAACTTTTAAAAAGATCAATGATAAAATTTAGATGAAAATCGGTACAGCTTTTATCTCTATTCTGTCTTCTTAAAGGCATGTTTTGAGTTACTTTGTCTTTTCACTTTGTCTCTGTATATCTGTGTGTCTGTGTGACTATGTGTGTCTGTCTGCCTGCCTGTCCGTCTATCTGTCTTTTGGTCTGTCTGTCTACCTGTCTGTCTGCCTGTCTGTCTCTGTCTCTGTCTCTGCCTGTCTGTCTGT
>JASPKP010002143.1:10000-15000 GCA_030674155.1 Stramonita haemastoma
AGCAGTAGTAGTAGTAGTAGTAGTAGTAGTAGTAGTAGTAGTAGTAGTAGTAGTAGTAGTAGTAATTGTTGTAGCAGTAGTAATAGTGCCAATGTCATTGTCATTTTTATTTGAATTGACATTAACATTGCTGACACGGACTAATTCGAACTTGCTGTACATAACAGACAAAACCATGGCACTTAAAATCAAGATCACACTGACTTATCTATCAACTGAACAATAGATCATTTATTCAAATGTTTACAAATTCATCTAACTGAACAGCAGATTTGGAGCAAAACCTGAAAAAGACCCCATGCTATAAAAACATAAACATCATACACATCACCATCTCCAAAGACGAAACCACCAACGAAGCTGTGAGAAGAAGGATTAGGCCCCATACAAGTCCACCTAAGTATCTTGTAGTGCAGAGAGAAACGCTACCATGATATACCCATTTGCTTCCAGACTATGCCATGAAACTGCACGAAACTCTGGTAGGAGACGGAACAAGTAAACGTGCGAAAATGAAATGTGGTCGAAAGTAACTCATAATGATCAGGTTATCCCTGACCTTGAAATGTGGCTACTTCCATGGTGCGCAATGCTGATTGCGTGCGCAAAACCTCACCCTCATTTAACCTTCGAACTCTGGGCAAAAAACGTATCCCCCCACCCCAGAAGACAACAACATATATTGACCAAGAAAAGCATGAGAACAAAGGACCATTATCGACTGACTAATCTGTTCTTTTTGCAAGTGCATGGGCAATTGATCTGGAGTGACCATTTTATCATTAGGTTCTTTGCTAAAGTACATTGAACATATATATCAATGAACGCATACGGTTAATGTTTATAGACAAAGTTAATGTTGTAAGAAAAATTGTTCATTGATGTCTCTCCAAATCGATTTATCATGTATCGTTCTCGACGTACTGTCAATCTTTCTATTTGAATATTCATGTCGGTTGAAATTTTCCTCTGAATGTTACACTATATTTGCATGATTCTTTGCGGATTTTCACTTGATTTAACTCTTTAAATAAGTTGTAGCTTTCCTCCCAAATGTGGTGGCTGCAAAATCGGGAAATATTGATAAGTGGATTTATTGTACTTGGGACTGCATTATAAGAAAAAACATTGTGGTTTATATGAACGTGTGCCTGCTAGCTGCCAAGCTAGTAATTGGCTTAATATTTTCTGTGTTAGAGCACGCCATAAGGGATGTCTTATTTGGTTTGTTGTTTGTTTCTTTGCATCATTGTAAAGTTTACGGTGCGTAATGTCTATGCCAGTGTCACGTCACTGTTTTCGTCACCAGTTCTAAGAATTCAAATGTACATGGTTGTTATGTTGATGCAAATCTTACAAATGTAAGTGAATAACTTATTGATTAACTAGCAAATACACTTGCTAACTAGCTAAATATCTAACAAACTAAACGACTAACAAACAAACTCACTCACTCACTCACTATCTAATAAACTAACCAACCAACCGACCAACCATCTATCAAAATAAGTAATTCAACACAGAAGTTAAAAAAAAAAAAAAAATAAACAGATGAAATCCTAAAAAAAAACCAAGGTCTTGCGCAATTTGCAAAACAACAAGACAAAACAAAACAAACAACACAAAAAGAAACATCAAAAAGATGAAGAAAAAAAACACCGATTCAGAAACTGTACTCAAAAGTTGTATTTAGTTTGCTAGGCGTTTTTTTTTTACCCTATATTATGGATGTTGATTTTCACCCCCAGCACTGAAGCCTCCCCCATTGTTGGGCATACTCAGAAGCCGATAATGATATCCCGAGAGTGTCAACAAGCCTCCGCTGTGGACAATAAACCTGACCTGCAATGCTCAGGGTCCCTTACTTGAACAGCTTTGTCGCCCCCCGTCATTTTCTCCTGGCTCCATCTCTTCGCTGATCTTCAGAGGGCGGGCATCCACCGAAATGACGATCGGTTTACAGTCAATTTTCGCACAGGATGTAACGTCCATAAGCTCGCATCCCGGGCGTCTTATTGCTGCCATGAAGGCTGTAGCATCCATGACGATATAGTTTTGCTTCTTATGTCACTGTGGCAGAATGACATTGTGTAGGCATGCTTTCTAGGCAAAGGGAGGAAATTGGTAATGATACGTGTTGATGACAAGATATGTTGGCAGTCATTTAGACCCCACGTCTTTCCGCTTATGTGAGGGCTGCGTTACGAGGATGCGCACGCTTCCGCTATTGCTATTTTGTTGTTGTTGTTGTTTTGTTGTTGGTTTGTTTTTCTAGTCTCGTTTTTTTGTGGTTTGCGGTTTTTGTGTACAGTTTGGTGTTTATTTTTTAGATGTGGGTGCCTTTGTAACTTGTAGTGTTGTGATCAATGGCCTATGATGTGTCATTTGCGTTTGCAGAAGTTTGATTTTCATGAACGTTTTTTGATTGCTTGAAAACTCATTTGCTGCCTGGTATGATAATTATCACCTACTTGTGTTCACTATGTTCATGTCTGTTTCTGCTTGTGTGTACTCTTTCTCTGTTTGATAGCGCACGAAAAATGTAATACAAAAAAGGAAAACTGACGTCATTCTTGGCTTAAGTCATTGGTAGGGTTTCTTTTATTTTCAAAATTTGAAATCCTGTTGGCTCTTTTGTCAAATTTCAAATAATTAAAGCAGTCTTTGAGTGCATTCACGAAAAATACACGAAAACTGACTGCTTGAGACCTTTTGGCTGTCATTTTCATTCCAAGTCATTTCAGCTTTGATTAACAACAAATGTGCTTATTAAAACTACCATCCACCTGACTTAGTTTAACACCAAATTTTGGTTAATGAAAGTGAAGCTTTTTGCACACCTTTTGAAACCAATCATGTTCTTAAAAAAGGTCACTTTGGCAAGAGTTATGGCTTAACACACCCAGGTTATAATTTATGACCCCCAAAATGGCTCGTTGCTGAAAAAAAACTATAGCAAAAGAAAAAAGTCACCACTAATATAACCCCTTTAAAAAGATAACTCCAAAATCATTGCAGCCCCCTCTCCTTTTCTCCTCCCCTAGCAAATTACAGGAGACTTCAGGAAATGACAACATAAGAGTTAAATCAGCTGTTTTTAATTCAACGAAAGTATGCATCATTGATGTACAATCATCCAATCAGATTAATAATCTATCACAGCTACAAAAACGCCTTGAAAATTGTTTCATAATGGGTTTTTTATTATTGATTTGGATAAAACAAGCAGGAGCTTATACACTGCGGTAGCTATTTATGTCATTGTACTCATGTACGTGTTGTAAATATCTTATTGTCTATAATAAAGGGTGGTGTGTAAACAACTACTGTGCCCCCAAAAAGCATATACTGTTATGTTTTTATGTTGGTTCCTCAGCTAGAGATCCGAGGTTAACCAATGGTGAACTTTTGAGGAAGCGATCGTTTTTGCTCACCCCGAATGTAGCTTCAGTTTGACTTCAGGGAGGTATGTTGAGTATGCTTGTGTTTCTGTAACCCAACAACCACTGATTTGAATTACAGGATGTTTGACTTGCATATTTGACCTTTCCACGTACATAATTATACACGAAGAGTAGTAAAGTGCTGGCAGGTCTCTACTTGACGTTGACCGAAAAGATAATAAAAAATACATCACCCATCATTCAATAGACACCACCAAGTTTCTAACCTACAACTTCATGAAACAAGAGAACTAAAATCGAACCGTTTTAAACACTCGGCTATTGCGTTCCTATAATGGTACAATGATGCTTAGCTTATCACGACAAAATTCAAAGTTGTTCCACTCTGAAACACTTGTCTCCAAACAGAAACCTTGCAGAATGCTCCAATCAGGTCCAAAATACAAAAACTAAGTCTAGCGGGTCAGGACCACAGATGATAATGTTCAGCTATAGAATTGATAGTTTTAAAATACAAAGGAGGACGAACAAAACAAGTAGCGCTGGGTAAGGCAGAAGGCTAGTAGTTAAAACAAGGCAAAGTTCAAACTAAATGCTACCTTTGTTTGCTCTATGCAATATTGTAATGTGTTTTGATAGCCTTGATTTACTCTTAGCCTGAAGATAACTCTGGACGAAAAGTATGAAAAAAAGCAGCAGGTAACTGTAAAAGCTATAGCGCTATACAGGCTGTTTCACTATTCTATAATCATCTTTACCAAAACATAAAGCAGTTTGCAAAAAAGAAAATGAAAGAAACAGAAACAAACTAAAGAGTATCACCCTCCAAAAAAAAACACAAAACATAAAAAAAAAAAAAAATAAATGAAGTAAAAACCAACAAAAAAGAAAACAACATAAAAGAAAGAAAAAAGAAAAAAAAAACACATACCAACAACACTCACAACTTTACTTTCGTGTCTCAACTAACAATACTCCTCAATGAAATCAAAGAAATTAAAAAAACAACAGATATAAATGAAAAAAAAGAGAAAGAAAACTAGCGTTAAAACACACCAACAAACTTATTCATCATCACATATTATCTCCTCATCACCTGCGCAATCTCTCACTCCTTTTCTCTTCCTCCTCTACCTACCCACCGAATCCAAACACCAGCAGCTGCCTCCTACTCCGCGGGGAAAGGGGCAGTTAAGCCAAACACTGCTCCGCCGACAGAGACAGATCAACGACTAACCATCCACCCTAGCTCCTGTCACTGTTTGCAGCAGCTGCCGCAAGCGCCACAACTATTGCCGCCACCCTGACGTACGCGTCAGGCCGTCTACCGGGCTTTGCGGTGACTTGGTCGCCGCTGTCAATGGCTAGTGAGGGCCGGCAGACGAAAAAGAGAAATGCTGCCGGCCTGACGTGTGTTGGGATGCACGAGCGCGGGCTTATAGGCACATATAGGCATGTGTGGAGGGTTTGGGCTTGGGGGTTTGTTTGTTAGCTTGGCTAGCCTAGAGCTTCTATGGTCAACATTTTATGAAATTTGCGAATGAGACCCGGTTGTTGTTGTTTTTTTGGGGGGCCCACTATGAAGGTAGCCGTATT
>JASPKP010002143.1:22500-24469 GCA_030674155.1 Stramonita haemastoma
TTGCATAAATACCTTATGGTGTAATTGCAGCGCTAGCACATAATGCTATGCAGTCCATTGTAGAATAGTATTCTTTGTTTAAATGCTAGTCTTCACGAATTGCATATTGTGTGTTTGGTTGGCTGGTAGTTGGCCAGGTGTATTCCTCGTTAATCTTATACTATCCTTACCTAAAGTGGTTGTTCTTCTGTTGTTCTGTTTCTTCTAAATAGCGTATAATTATTCTTTTGGTGTGTGTGTGTGTGTGTGTGTGTGTGTGTGTGTGTGGTGTGGTGTGTGTGTGTGTGTGTGTGTGTGTGTGTGTGTGTGTTAAGTGGTTATAGAATGTTTAAAGAAATAGTTTTGCCAATGTTCTGTCATAATGCTGATATTTTCCTTTACAGAAAAAAAACAGTTATCTAACTAAGTTTTCTTTGCATGAAACAGACATTAAGCCTTTTGTCGCTGTGTGACTTGATTTTAATGACAAATGTAATTGTGTGATTTTAAAAGAAATGTTTATAGACCATTTTGACTTTTTTCTAGAAAAATACGCGTTGCGAAAATACATGTTGGAAAATATGTCTTGGGAATCAGTGACCTACATGGAGAATTTAACTGAATTGTTTTACGACAAATTGAGATAGAAAGTTCAATGTTAACTTCCGTTGAAACTCGATTACGGATAATTGTATTAAGATATTTGATTACAGCCAAAAGAGTTTCGTATTACAACAGATTACGATACAGTAAAAATAGCGCTGGTCCGTTGGGGTTAAAGAAAACCTTGATTGTATAAGCTCATTGCATGACGCAACAACAAAAAACAAGATAAACCTTTCTGCCTGGTAGGTGTTCGAAATTGAAGGAAATGGTTGGTGTTTTTGGGATGGTAAAAGGTGCATGACAACATCATTTTGTTTTCCCATTTATTTAAAGAAAGGGATATTAGTAGTTACCAAAATTAATTATTCACTTTTGCTATGGAAAATACAGTTTTTGTATGAAATAATTTACAAACAAAATAAATGAATGAATGAGTGAAAAAAATATGGGACAATAAAATAAAGGAAGACGGGAAGTAATCCTGATGTCAAAGAACTAGACAATGATTGCATATATAAACATTATGAAAAGAAGACCCACCCCCACCCCCACGTCTCATCCACCCCCCCCCCCCCCCCCAAAAAAAAAAAAAAAAAAAAAAGAAATTCAAGAGGAAGAGCAAGATCAAAAAGTATTTAAAAATAGGACAACAAATACAAAAAACAAAAAAAAACCGAGAACCAAAGAAACAAACTAACAAAACGAACAATAAGAAAAAAACCCAGCAAGAACAGGAGCAATGTGTTTATGCCTTGTTGTATTTCTTCCTGCTACCTCGCTCTTGTTTATTTTCTGACTTCTTGCTCCGTTCTTCTGCCCTTTGTTCAGAAAGTCATAAAAGACAGAATTTTTTCCCCACGCCAAAATCAGATGTGCTAGGCCTGACTTGTCAGGCGCTTAACAGCAACGCAGTGGTTTTTGGCTCAGATGACAGACAACACTGTTTGCTCTCTGAGCGTTCCACGACGAAGGAGAAATTCTGTCAGCACAGAAATGTGTTAGGTTGACATATCTCAGATTCTCTACAGTTAGAAGTGCCATTTACTGAAACTTTCACCTTTAAATTTAGAATCGTTTGTCTTTCACCACGTCATTTATATTGATTCAAGTTCCTGTGGATTTCTATTAGCTTTAAGGCCATTTTCCCTTGTCGATGTAATTCCAAGTGTTGGTTACACACAAAAAAATCTTCTTTTTTTTTAAATTGCGAATCACCCCTTTTCGCACCCCCATCCCCTCCCCCACACTTGACTCTTGGTGACCTATTCAAATTCCGCCACTAATAATTGACATCATAGTCATAAAACTTCCATTGGTTCTCAAAATTAATTGGTAAACAATGTAGACTCGGGGAACAAAATGTCATAGGTATCACTGTTATTTT
>JASPKP010002144.1:0-24467 GCA_030674155.1 Stramonita haemastoma
AAAATAGGAGAAAAACATCAAATTTGCTAGGGAAATATAGCAAAAACAATCTCCCATAAAAGACGTAAGATAGTTTTGAGTGCAGAAAACTTGACCATAATTTTTTCTTTAAAAGGCAAAAACAAGCAAAGAAGTGATTTCTACACAACATTACTTTCTACAAAACATAATGCTTACAATTAAATTACATTGCTTTTATAACCTGCATGCCTTACGAAAAAAAAATAAAATTTAAAAAAGCAAAAACTAGGAGGGAAATCAGAACTGATACTCAGTATCCTAAATCTGACAAAGCAGATTGTGCCTGTTTCAGCTGTGCTTGTGTTTTGTGGTTTGTTTTGTGAGAGGCTGCAGCCATGCAGACATTGTCATTACTTGGCAAAAACACAATGAAGTTTAAAACGGGTATCACACAAGCAAGGAAAAAACTCAAAGTAAAATGACTGTCTTCTATCAAGAAAAAGCTACATTCAGCAACAGTCCACTAAAAAAAAGTATAGTCCACTAAAAAAAAGGCTGACATATTTAATCCAAGTCCTACTGAAAACACAAAGCTAAAATTTAGCAGCAGTGACTGGAAAAAAACATTAGTAAAAATTTCCCTCTGAAAATAACCCCATATTTAAAAAGAGTCCCCTGAAAACAAAAAAATGCATTAAGCAGGAGTCCACTGAAAAAAAAGTTATATTCAACAGGTCTTAAAACAAAAAGTTATATTCAGCAGGAGTCCACTGAAAAGAAAAAAAAAAATATATTCAACAGGAGTCCACTGAAAAGAAAAGAACAA
Organism: Stramonita haemastoma; assembly: GCA_030674155.1. Classification (NCBI taxonomy): domain Eukaryota; kingdom Metazoa; phylum Mollusca; class Gastropoda; order Neogastropoda; family Muricidae; genus Stramonita; species Stramonita haemastoma. The sequence goes on from JASPKP010002144.1 coordinate 788, forward strand.
TATTGAAGAGGAGTCCACTGAGAGAAAAACTATATTCAACAAGAGTCCATTTTAAAACGAAGAACACTAAAATTCAGCAAGAGTCTACTGAAAAAGAAAAAAGCTATATTTACAGGAGTCCACTGCAAAGAAGCACAGCTACATTTAAATGAGTTCACTGAAAAAGAAGAAAAGTTATAAAATTGCGGGAAGCCAACTGAAATGATGGCAGGTATATTTGGTCAGCGTCTGATGAAGAAGAAATGCCATTAACTTTAGTTTAAGTCCACCAAAATAGAAGAGGCTATTATATTTAGCCAGGGGCCCACTGAAAACAAGAAAAGCTATACTATTTAGCCAGATCCCACTCACACCAAGACAAAGAATATTTAACCAAGTCCCCTGAAAAGAAAGAAAGATATTATTTTTAACCAAAGTCCACAGAAAACAAGAACAGTGTGTGTGTGTGTGTGTGTGTGTGTGTGTGTGTTGTGTGTGTGGGGTGTGTGTGTGTGTGTGAAAATGCACATCTGCGGGCTTATATTCATCACGTTTCCCTCTGTTTTGCTGTATAAAGAACACATTTTTATTCTGAGTTTTTCACTAATTAAATCACTCTCTCTCTCTCTCTCTCTCTCTCTCCTCTCTCTCTAATATTATTATATATTAAATATATATAATATATGTATATCTCTCTCCTCTCTGTCTCATCTCTTCCTTTCACTACATTACCACATCTAGTCATGCAGCCAGCGAGATTAACTAACCATACAAACATTTTAAAATAAAAAACCGCCTATAGGTAAATATAAACGACTTACTTGATTTGTGCCTGCCAAAAATGACATACCTTCTCTTGGGCATCTTACCATCTATTGGAGAAAAGGCTGATATCTCCCAAAGTCCAGGTCTTCCAGCTGCTTTGGGAAGATCCACTGTATGCCATTATTCTGCCTGCTTTTAGATCGTTGTATTATCCGTCACCCCCCCAACAGGAAAGAGGGTTGACAGCGACAAACAGCAGTAAAAACCACTGATTTAAATGGAGAATGGGTTTGTCAGTTTCCCATCATGGATGACTTGACACATGGAATCTTCATACAGCTGTTGGATGATGGTGACGAAGTTTGGTGGGAAGCCATAGTGGGGCATCAGTCTCCAGATGACATCTCTGTTTACGCTGTCCAATGCCTTCTGAATGTTGACAAAGACTGAAGACAAGGGGAATCTGTCGCTCCAGGACTGCTCGATGATGATGAACCACATTTGCACTGCTGAAGGATTCTTCACAAAACCTTTAAACATTTCTGTTTGTGTGTTGTGTGTGTGTGTCTGTGTCTGTGTCTGTGTCTGGGGTGTGTGATATCTAACGATCTATAGTATATGCTGTACCAGTCACGGGCTCTACAGCATACACCACCACATTTCTGTTGATGATGATGATGAACCTTGGGAAAGTGCACCACAACATACATCACCACATTTCCACTGCTGAAGGGGTCTTCACAAAACCTATATCATTCTGTGGTGTGAGTGTGTGTGTGTGTGTGTGTGTGGTGTGTGGTGTTGTGGGTGTGTGTGAGAGGAGACAGAGGAAGAGACAGGGGAGAGAGAGGAGAGAATCTAACAATCTCTGTGTATGTTGCACCAGACACGGGCACTCAACATACACCACCACACATTGCACTGCTGAATCTGACTCAGATGGCGCGGCACGTGCGAAGGATGAAGGATGGATGCATTCCAAAGATCTCCTCTATGGTGAACTTGCCTTGGCAAGAGAAGCATTGGCCGCCAACAACTGCACATGAAAACCTCTTCAAACGTGACATGAGAGCGCTGGACATCAACACCGAAAACGGGAGGAGGTAGCGGATGACGCAGCAAATGGCGCAGTGTTCTCCACAAACAGCTGAAGTGTGGTGAAGAAAAGATCTACACCGAGCAAAGAAAAGAAGCCAAGTGAAGGCATGTACTCCGGCCACTTTAACAAACCAATCTGTATCAGATGCAACAGAGACTGACACTCTCGCATTGGACTGACCAGCCACAGCCGGTGTTGCCGCTGAAAAATGACCTCTCCTTTGGCGCGAATTCCATAGTTACACCAAAATGATGGAGGCCTACAAATACTACTCTTCCAAAAACTCTGATCAATCTCCACAGAATTGATCTCTTAATATCGTACTCTGTGTGTGTGTGTGTTTTGTGTGTGTGTGTGTGTGTGTGGGGTGTGTGGGGTGTGTGTGTATCTGAGTGTGTCTGGGGTGTTGTGTTTGTGTGTTTTGTGTGTGAGATATCTAACAATCAATGTGTATTTGCACCAGACACGGGCACTGCAAAATACGCCATCACACATTCCACAGCTGAATCTGTCTTCACACGATCTGGCTGACAAACAAGCCCCAAGCAAATTTTGGGCTGACACATCTCATCTTACAACTTGACTTACTTGATAAATACCTGTGAAATCCCTTGGGGAGAAAAGGGCTCCAACAACACTCTTCCCCGAACTCGGGTTGTGGGAGATCCTTCTCAGCTTGGTGCACGTCATTCCGGCTGCCTTCGTCTCTGCTTCAATGCTTCTGCACCAGGGCTGTTTTGGTCGACCTATGTCCCGTTTCCCTTGCGAGTTGCAGTCAAGGGCCTGCCTGGTGCATCTTACAACACCATATTTAAAGCCCAACCCTACTCCTTCATGAACATTCCTCTTCGTTGTATTAGTACCACCAGAATGGAACACATTCAAAATTATACAAACTACTGGTTAAACCCTTAACTGGCAAGAATTCTCTAACAAAAAAAATTCCATTTCAAAATAGGAGAAAACATTAAATCTTGCTATGAAATATAGCAAAAACAATCTGCATCAAAGACGTAAGCTAGCTTTGAGTGCAGAAAACTTGGGCCATAGGTTTTTTTCTTTCAAAGACAACAACAAGCAAGAAGATGATTTCTACACAACATTACTACAAAACCATAATGCTTACAATTGAATACATTGCTTTTATCACCCTGAAATGCCTTACAATATAAAATAAAATTTAAAAAAGCAAAAACTAGGAGGGAAATCAAAACCCTGATACTCAGTATCCTCAATCTGACAAAGCAGATTGTGCCTGCTTCAGCTGTGCTTGTGTTTTATGGTTTGTTTTGTGAGGGCTGCTGCCATGCACACATTGTCATTACTTGCCAATACAATAGATTAACAGGTACCACACAACAGGAAAAAACTCAAAGTGAATGAGTGTCTTCTATCAAGAAAAAGGCTACATTCAACCATATTTAATCCAAGTCCACTGAGAAAAACACAAGCTATATTTTCGCAGCAGTCCACTGAAAAAACTATATTAGTTAGAGTTCTCTGAAACAAAAAAGCTAAAATTTAACAGATCTGTTAAAGAAAAAGTTATAATTCAGCAGGAGCCACTGAAAAGAAAAAAAATGTTATATTCACAGGTGTCCACTAAAAAGAAAAAAACCCATATTTAGAAGAAAAAAATATTTATATATAAAGCAGGAGTCCACTGAAAAAAAAAAAAGCTATATTTAAATGGTCAAAGTTAAAATAAAAAGTTATATTCAGCAGGAGTCAACTGAAAATAAAAAAGACATATTTAGCAGGAGTCCACTGAAAAGAAAAAAGAACGTATTGAACAGGAATCCACTGAAAAGAAAAACTATATTTAACAAGAGTCCATTTTAAAATGAAGACAGCTGAATCAGCAAGAGTCTACTGAAAAGAAAAAACCTATTTTTCAGTAAGAGTCCACTGCAAAGAAGAACAGCTTATTTAGGAAGAGTGTACTCAAGAAAAAAGCTATACTTAGCAAGAGTGCACTGTAAACAAAAATCTATATTTAACTGAGTTGACTGCAAAGAAGAAAAGTTATAAAATTACTCGACCCAAACTGAAAATGATGGCAGGTATATTTGGTCGGCGTCTGATGAAGAAGAAATGCCAATTTTTAGCTAAAGTATATAAAAAATAGGAGAGGCATTATATTAGCCAGAGACCACTGAAAAAAGAAAAGCTATCATACTTAGCCAGAGCCCACAAAAACCAAGACAAAAATATTTGACCAAGTCCACTGAAAGCAATGAAAGATATTATTTTTTACCAAAGTCCACAAAAAAACAACAACAGTGTGTGTGTGTGTTGTGTGTGTGGTGTGTGTGTGTGTGTGTGTGTGTGAAAATGCACATCTGCAGGTCTTATGTTCATCCACGTTTCCCTCTGTTTTTGCTGTAAAGGAACACATTTTTATTCTGAGTTTTTTCACTGATTAAATCACCCCTCTCCTCTCTCTCCCATCTCTCCCCTCTCTCTCTCTTCTCTCTCTCTCTCTCTCTCATCTCTTCCATTCATTACACTAACCACATCTAGTCATGTAGCCAAAAAAGATTAACTAACAATACTAACATTTAAAAAATATATCAACAGTCTATGGGTAAATATTAAACGACTTACTTGATTTTTTGCCTGCCAACATGACATAAACCTTCTCTTGGGCATCTTACCATCTATTGGAGAGAAGGCTGATATCTGCCAAGTCCAGGTCTTCCAGCTGCTTTGTGAAGATCCACTGTATGCCAGTTCTCCTGCCTGCTGTAGATCATTGCATTAAACCAAAGGGAACCACCAACAAAAGATGGTTTGACAGCGACAAACAGCAAGTTTAAAAAACCATGATTGAAATGGGGAATGGTTTTTTCAGTTTCCCATCATGGATGACTTGACACATGGCAATCTTCATACAGCTGTTGGATGATGGTGACGAAGTTTGGTGGGAAGCCATAGTGGTGCATCATCTCCAGATGACATCTCTGTCGACGCTGTCCAATGCCTTCTGAAAGTTGACAAAGACTGAAGACAAGAGAATCTGTCGCTCCAGGGACTGCTCGATGATGATGGACCACATTTGCACTGCTGAAGGATTCTTCACAAAAATCTATATCATTCTCTGTTTGTGTGTGTGTGTGTGTGTGTGTGTGTGTGTGTGTCTGTCTGTCTGTCTGTCTGTCTGTCTGTCTGTCTGTGTCCCGTGTCTGTGTGTGTGATATCTAATGATCTATGAGTATGCTGTACCAGTCACGGGCTCTACAGATACACCACCACATTTCTGTTGATGATGATGATGAACCCTTTAACGTGCCCACAACACACATCACCACATTTCCACTACTGAAGAAGTCTTCACAAAACCTATGTCATTCTGTGTGTGTGTGTGTGTCTGTGTGAGTGTGTGTGTGAGTGTGTGTGTGTGGTGTGTGTGTGTGTGTGTGTGTGTGTGTGGGATATCTAACAATCTATGTGTATGTTGCACCAGACACGGGCACTACAACATACACCACCACACATTGCACAGCTGAATTTGACTCAGATGGCTCGGTCGCGTGCGAAGGATGAAGGATGGATGCATTCCTAAAGATCTCCTCTTTGGTGAACTTGCCTTTGGCAAGAGAAAACATTGGCCGCCCCCAACTGCACTATGAAGACCTCTGCAAACGTGACATGAGAGCGCTGGACATCAACACAGAAAACTGGGAGGAGGTAGCGGATGACGGCAGCAAATGGCGCAGTGTTCCCCCACAAACAGCTGAAGTGTGGTGAAGAAAAGATCCACACCGCAGCAAACAAAAAGAGAGCCCAAACGGAAGTCTGTGCTCCAGCCACCTCAACAAGCCACATCTGCATCAGATGCAACAGGGGACTGACACTCCTGCAATGGGACTGACCAGCCACAGCTGGTGTTTTCTGCTGAACAAATGACCTCTCCCTTTTGGGGCGAATTCCATAGTTGACACCAACTGATGGAGGCCTACTACTACTACTCTTTCCATAAACTCTGAATCAATCTCCACAGAATTGATCTCTTAATATCGTACTCTGTGTGTGTGTGGTGTGTGTGTGTGTGTGTGTGGTGTGTTGTGTGTGTGTGTGTGTTTGTGTGTGTGGAGTGTGTGTGTGTGTGGTGTGTGGTGTGTGTGTATCTGTGTGTGGGGTGTGTGGTGTGTGTTTTGTGTGTGTGTGTGTGGTTGTTGTGTGAGAAAACTAACAATAATATGTGTATGTTGCACCAGACACGGGAACTGCAAACATACACCATCACACATTCCACAGCTGCATCTGCCTTCACACCATCTGGGTGATAAAAACAACCGAAGCATGTTGGGCCAACACATCTCGTCTTACAACTTGACTTACTTGATTTATACCTGTGAATTCCCTTGGGAACATAAAGGGTCCTACAACACACCTCTAACGAAAATCAGTTGTGGGAGATCCTCCTCAGCTTGGTGCACGTCATTCCGGGTGCCTTCTTCTCTGCTTCAATGCTTCTGGCGCCAGGTCTGTTTTTGGGCGACCTACGTCCCGCTTCCATTGTGGTTGCAGTCAAGGGCCTGCCTGATGCATCTTACAACACTCTATTTAAAGCCCAACCCTACTCCTTCATGAACATTTCCTCTTCATTGTATTAGTACTACCAGAATGGAAACACATACAAATTATACAAACAAATGGTGAACATTAACTACAAAAATTTTCTAACAAAAAGAATTCTATTTCAAAATAGGGGAAATACTTTAAATCTTGCTAGAGAAATTCGCCCCCAAGAAAAAGGTGGTCAAATATCTCTCGGACAGGCCGAAGAAAGCCAAGAAAGACTTTCTGCAAGAAAGTCGGTTCTCCGTGCTTTCTGGGGATATGTCAGAGATGGAATGACCAGAGTAGTTTTTTATGACTAATATTTTACAATGGAACGTTCGCGGTCTGGCGTCCAACAGGGAGGAGCTGCAGCTTCTCTGCCGGGACCACAGACCGGCCGTGGTTGCACTCCAGGAGACGCTTTTAAGGGAGGGAAAAGATTTTAATTTGTCCGGTTTTACCTCCATCCATGAAAGGGCCAAGCCCACAACTTACACACATACACACACATACATACACACATGCGTAACATATAACATCGCTTGAATTACACACACACACACACACACACACACACACACACACATACACACACACACACAAAAACACACACACACACACACACACACACACACACGCGTGCGCACGTAACTTATATAACAGCGCTTGTAATACAGACGAACACACCGTGCAGAGTGATAAGATTATTGAGACAGAGACAGAGAGAGAGAGAACTTGATTGACTTGACTTGACTTGACTTGACTTGACTTGACTTGACTTGACTTGACTTGACTTTGACTTGACTTGACTTGACTTGACTTGACTTGACTTGACTTGACTTGACTTGACTTGACTTGACTACTACTTGACTTGACTTGACTTGACTTGACTTGACTTGACTTGACTTGACTTGACTTGACTTGACTTGACTTGACTTGACTTGACTTGACTTATGACTTGACTTGACTTGACTTGACTTGACTTGACTTGACTTGACTTGACTTGACTGACTTGACTTGACTTGACTTGACTTGACTTGACTTGACTTGACTTGACTTGACTTGACTTGACTTGACTTGACTTGACTTGACTTGACTTGACTTGACTTGACTTGACTTGACTTGACTTGACTTGACTTGACTTGACTTGACTTGACTTGACTTTACTTGACTTGACTTGACTTGACTTGACTTGACTTGACTTACTTGACTTGACTTGACTTGACTTGACTTGATGACTTGACTTGACTTGACTTGACTGACTTGACTTGACTTGACTTGACTTCTTGACTTGACTTGACTTGACTTGACTTGACTTGACTTGACTTGACTTGACTTGACTTGACTTGACTTGACTTGACTTGACTTGACTTGACTTGACTTGACTTGACTTGACTTGACTTGACTGACTTGACTTGACTTGACTTGACTTGACTTGAGACTTGACTTGACTTGACTTGACTTGACTTGACTTGACTTGACTTGACTTGACTTGACTTGACTTGACTTGACTTGACTTGACATTGACTTATGACTTGACTTGACTTGACTTGACTTGACTTGACTTGACTTGACTTGACTTGACTTGACTTGACTTGACTTGACTTGACTTGACTTGACTTGACTTGACTTGACTTGACTTGACTTGACTTGACTTGACTTGACTTACTACATCATCTCTTTACACCCATGGTTGTAGGGCATCAACATCTTCTATGTTGCAGTTTCTTAATGTACTGTTTTTTACAGACAGGGTTGTTACGCACATCTGCTGTGCCCAACCCCCAACCTGGAGGGCCAGCCCTCAACCTGGAGGACCAGGCTTTTTTCTGTTGGGGTGTGCTTTCCCCACATATGACAGGTAGTACCAGTTTAGCATGGATTACTGGTAGCAGGCAAGCCTGACCTGACAAGTGAGACCCTCCTTAGTCGCCTTTTACGACATGCCTGGCAGGGAACAGCAGTCCTATTCTCAGCTTGCTTAGCAAACTTCCCGGGTACTGCACGGGGGACAAATACACTCACAGACGCATATATGCACGCACACAGACACACACAATATCCTACACATACTCACACATGCGCACACACACGAGCTCTCGCATACGCACACACTCACACACGCGCAGATACACACATACATGCATACGCGCGCACACACACACACCTATACACACGCACACACATAAACACCAGCTCTATTGACAGCACTCACTTCCATAAACTGATGACACACTTCCGTAAAATGATGGCACACGCGACGTAGATTGAATGCACACACTTCCGTAAACTGATGGCACATTTCCGCAAAATGATGGCACACGCAAGGTAGATTGAATGAATACACTTCCCTAAACTGATGGCACACTTCCGCAAACTGATGGCACACGTGGTGTAGATTGAATGCACACACTTCCGTAAACTTATTGCACACTTCCGTAAAATGATGGCACACACGAGGTAGATTGAATGCGAACACTTCCGTAAACTGATGGCACACTTCCGTACAATGATGCCACACGCGAGGTAGATTGAATGCACACACTTCCGTAAACTGATGGTACACTTCCGTAAACTGATGGCACACTTCTGTAAACTGATGGCACACGGGAGGTACATTGAATGCACACACTTTAGAAAACTGTCAGCACACACCTGCAAAACTGATGGCACATACTAGGTAGACTGAATGCGCACACTGCTGTAAACTAATAGCACATATCAGGTAGATCAAATGCACAAAGTGCCCAAAACTGACGGCACAAACATGCTACATTGAAGGCACACACAGCCATAAACTGATGGCACACACTCTGTAGATTGAATGCACCCAGTTCCGCAAACTGACACTTTATTTCCAAAAACTAATGGCACACGTTAAGTAGACTTAATGCACACACTGCCATAAACACTTCCGTAAAATGATGGCACACGCGAGATAGATTGAATGTACACACGTCCGTAAACTCATGGCACACTTCCGTTAAATAATGGCACACGCGAGGTAGATTGAATGCACACACTTCCGTAAACTGATGGCACACTTCCGTAAAATGATGGCACACGTGAGATAGATTATTCTTTTATATCGAGGATAATGGAATAAGCACTCATGTGATTTTTTTTTTACATCAAGTCCCCGTGTGCATGCAGTTTTGTAAATGTCATCTGTTCCACCGGCACACGATGGTCTACTATTACAAAAAGCAGAAGAGGATTTAACATGTGTGCAAGATGTTCTGCATGCGTTCGCACACGGGCCTCGGTTTAAAGTATCATGCGAAGGACTTTTGGGGAGAGTGGAGTCAGCACTGATGTTAACTCCAGGAGAAAAATCTCCTCGACCGGATTCAAACCCGGGTCGTCAAATTACCAGCGAAATGTTCTGACCACGAGGCTATTCGTCTCCCGAGAGAGAGAGGGAGAGAGAGAGTGAAACTGAGACAGGACAGTGACAGAAACATAAAACATCATTACCTTTTGAGATAAATGCGATGAAAAATGGCTGGAAAATCCAACTGGGAAAGTGTGTTGCTTCTTCAACTGAAAATCGCAAAATGGGAAGAACAAAGGCTGGATAATTCGACTGAAAAAATGTGTTGCTTCTTCAAATGAAAATGGCAAAATGGGAAGAAAACTGCTGTGTCCAGAAAATCGTCCCTAGTAGTGGGAACCAAATTAAGGAGCCATTCTCACGCTGGAAATGTTGATAGTACCAACCGGACAGGTGCCAGATGCACATATCTCAACACCAAGTTTACACTAGCAGACCGCCAACGCTACCTACTACAAGTCAGTATCTTGCACTTGCTATGTTTTGGCCAGTAGGAAGAGATGATTCATTAAGAAAACTTGTTTGCTATAACTCCGGAAGTTGAGAATCTGAGTTCTAGCAGTACTCTGCCAGGCAAATGCGTCCTTTTCTGACACTGCTATAAGTCAGGATAGCAAGATACGTACATTTAGCTATCACACCTGTGTGTTGACCGGTAAAACAAAGCGAGCTATAAGTCTGTAACTTTACTTAAGTAATTTTTGCTGTCAAAAGAACCAGGGATATAAGATAATTGATTTAGGTTTTAATTAATAACTCAATCAATTTTACTAAAAACGATAATCTGACATCGCCATCGGAAAGAGCGAGTCCAAATCTATCAGAAGAGTATAAAATCTCAAAATTGAAAAAATCGAGTTACTGACTTCTAGCAGTCAGCCCTCGATTTGCGCTCGGGGGACGCTTTGTTAAGCAACAGGGAGGCGGTGGCTAATCTGCTGGCCGCCACCTTGAGGGCAAAGTCATCGGCGGAAACGAAAACCCAGGAGTTCCTGAACACGAAGCGGTATCGGGAGAGAGTGCCTTTGGCTTTTGCGTCCAGCGATGAGGAAGTCTACAACCTGCCGTTTTCTTTCCCGGAGCTGAAGAGTGCCTTGCAGTCTTGCGGCGAGACTTCGGCGGGCCCGGACGAGGTACATTATGGCCTTCTGAGGCATCTTCCGGAGGTATGTCTGCGGACCCTCTTGAGGGTTTACAACCGGATCTGGACGACGGGGTTTTTTCCCCCGTCCTGGGAGATGGCCTGCGTCATCCCTATCCCAAAATCCGGAAAGGACCTTAAGGAGCCCTGGCAATTACAGGCCAATCGCACTCACCAGACATATTTATTCAAAACCATAGATTTTCTCTTAATGTTTCATCATATATATGTCCTTACCTTCTACAACCAAAATCCTCATCAACCTGCCAATGTGTGTGTGTGTGTCTGTGTGTGTGTGTGTTTGTGTGTGTGTTTGTGTGTGTGTGTGTCTGTGTGTGTGTGTTGTGTGTGTGTGTGTGTTTGTGTGTGTGTGTGTGTGTGTGTGTGTGTGTGTGTGCGTGTGTGTGTGTGTGCATTTACATTTGAATTCAATAACACTGTTAGGTGTTATTGTTTGTATGTGTAAATAAGGTGGAACGCAATTTCTTTAATTTTTTTTTTCTTTTTTTTAACAAGATATAGTACTTAACCAATTTCATTTATGATTGTTATCATTATTATTATAAGCTAGATTTGGATTCAGAAAGTGAGTGTATGGATACTGAATACTAACAATGCTTAATCCAACAGAGTATACATAAAAAATCCAACCATTGTCTAACCAACCAACAAACCAACCAAATAACCAACCAACCAAATAACCAACCAACCAACCAACCAACCAACCAAACCACCAACCAACCAACCAACAAACCAACCAGATAACAAGCCAGCCAACCAACCAACCAGCCAACCAACCAACCAACTAACCAGCCAACCAGATAATCAGCCAGCCAGCCAACCAACCATCCAACCAACCAACCAACCAGATAGCCAGTCAACCAACCAACCAACAAACCAACCACCCAACCATCAAACCAGCCAACCAGCCACCCACTACACAGACAAACAAAACAGAACAAACACACCAGACTGCACATAAAGGCATAAAACTAGCCTGAAACTCTGCTGCTGTGCACGTTGTGGTGTCGTTGCTCCTTGCATGTAAGTGACACACCAGTCCTTGTTCTCAGGAATCACACTTGTGTCGTTTCACCCCTCGTAGTTTCTTGAAAGGCAACGATGTCAATCTGCAGTCTGCTCAGTTCTCTGTTGATGACAGCTGTCTTTAGAGCATCAGTTACTTTCTGCATGTTGTCAGAACGTTCCATGTGCCTAATGGCAGTGCTGATAGCACAAGCCCAAACATGTTGGGCTGACACATCTTGATTTATACCTGTGAATTCCCTTGGGAACATACGGCTCCAACAACACACCTCCAATGAACTCGGTTGTGGGAGATCATCCTCAGCTTGGTGCACGTCATTCCGGCTGCCTTCGTCTCTGCTTCAATGCTTCTGCGCCAGGTCTGTTTTGGTCGACCTATGTCCCGCTTCCCTTGCGGGTTGCAGTCAACGGCCTGCCTGGTGCATCTTACAACACTCATATTTAAAGCCCAGCCCTACTCCTTGATGAACATTTCCTCTTCGTTGTATTAGTACCACCAGAATGGAACACATTCAAAATTATACAAACTACTGGTTAACCTTAACTGGCAAGAATTCTCTAACAAAAAGAATTCCATTTCAAAATAGGAGAAAAACATTCAATCTTGCTAGAGAACTATAGCAAAAACAATCTGCATCAAAGACTAAGCTAGCTTTGAGGGCAGAAAACTTGACCATAAGTTTCTTCTTTCAAAGGCAACAACAAGCAAGAAGATGATTTCTACACAACATTACTACAAAACCATAATGCTTACAATTGAATACATTGCTTTTATCACCCTGCATGCCTTACAATATAAAATAAAATTTAAAAAGCAAAAACTAGGAGGGAAATCAGAACTGATACTCAGTATCCTCAATCTGACAAAGCAGATTGTGCCTGCTTCAGCTGTGCTTGTGTTTTATGGTTTGTTTTGTGAGGTGGCTGCTGCCATGCACACATTGCCACTACTTGGCAATTCACAATGAAGATTAACAGGCATCACACAAGCAGGGAAAAAACTCAAAGTGAATAAGTGTCTTCTATCAAGAAAAAGGCTACATTCAGCCAGAGTCCACTGAAAGAAAAGCTATAGTCCACTAAAAAAAAATCTTCCATATTTAATCCAAGTCCACTAAAAACACACAAACTATGTTTTGCAGCAGTCGACTGAAAAAAACTATATTTAGTAAGAGTTCTCTGAAAATAACCCCATATTTAGAAAGAGTCCTCTCAAAACAAAACAAAAACTATATCAAGCAGGAGCCCACTGAACACAAAAGAGCTATATTTAACAGGTCTATTTAAAACAAAAATTTATATTCAGCAGAAGTCCACTGAAAAGAAAAGACATATTTAGCAGGAGTCCACTGAAAAGAAAAAACAACTATATTGAACAGGAATCCACTGAAAAGACAAACTATACTTAACAAGAGTCCACTTTAACGAAGAACAGCTGAATTCAGCAAGAGTCTTCTGAAAAGAAAAAAGCTATATTTAGCAAGAGTCCACTGCAAAGAAGAACAGCTATATTTAGAAAGAGTGTACTCAAAAGAAAAAAGCTATACTTAGCAAGAGTGCACTGTAAACAAAATAGCTATATTTAACTGACTTGACTGCAAAGAAGAAAAGTTATAAAATTACTCGAGCCAACTGAAAACGATGGCAGGTATATTTGCTCGGCGTCTGATGAAGAAAAAATGCCATTAATTTTAGCTAAAGTATATCAAAAATAGAAGAGACTATTATATTTAGCCAGAGCCCACTGAAAACAAGAAAAGCGATCATATTTAGCCAGAGACCACTGAAACCAAGACAAAAAATATTTAACCAGAGTCCACTGAAAGCAATGAAAGATATTATTTTTTTACCAAAATCGACAGAAAACAAGAACAGTGTGTGTGTGTGTGTGTGTGTGTGTGTGTGTGTGTGTGTGTGTGTGTGTGTGTGTGAAAATGCACATCTGCAGGTCTTATGTTCATCACGTTTCCCTCTGTTTTGCTGTATAAGGAACACATTTTTATTCTGAGTTTTTCAGTGATTAAATCTCTCTCTCTCTCTCTCTCTCTTCCTCTCTCTCTCTCTCTCTCTCTCTCTCTCTCTCTCTCTCTCTCATCTCTTCCATTAACTACATTACCACATCTAGTCATGTAGCCAGTGAGATTAACTAACAATACTAACATTTTAAAAAAATATCAACAGCCTATAGGTAAAAATAAAACGACTTACTTGATTTGTGCCTGCCAACATGACATACCTTCTCTTGGGCATCTTACCATCTATTGGAGAGAAGGCTGATATCTGCCCAGTCCAGGTCTTCCAGCTGCTTTGTGAAGATCCACTGTATGCCAGTTCTCCTGCCTGCTGTAGATCATTGCATTATCCAGGCAACCACCAACAGGAAGATGGTTGACAGCGACAAACAGCAGTAACAAACCACTGATTGAAATGGAGAATGGGTTTGTCAGTTTCCCATCATGGATGACGTGACACATGGCATCTTCATACAGCTGTTGGATGATGGTGACGAAGTTTGGTGGGAAGCCATGTGGTGCATCAGTCTCCAGATGACATCTCTGTCGACGCTGTCCAATGCCTTCTGAAAGTTGACAGAGACTGAAGACAAGAGAATCTTGTCGCTCCAGGGACTGCTTGATGATGATGAACCACATTTGCACTGCTGAAGGATTCTTCACAAAACCTATATCATTCTCTGTGTGTGTGTGTGTCTGTGTGTGTGTGTGTGTGTGTGTGTGTGTGTGTCTGTGTGTGTGATATCTAATGATCTATGAGTATGCTGTACCAGTCACGGGCTCTACAGCATACACCACCACATTTCTGTTGATGATGATGATGAACATTGAACGTGCACCACAACACACATCACCACATTTCCACTGCTGAAGAAGTCTTCACAAAACCTATATCATTCTCTGTGTGTGTGTGTGTGTGTGTGAGTGTGTGTGTGTGTGTGTGTGTGTGTGTGTGTGTGTGTGTGTGTGATATCTAACAATCTATGTGTATGTTGCACCAGACACGGGCACTACAACATACACCACCACACATTGCACAGCTGATTTTGACTCAGATGGCATCGGTCACGTGCAAAGGATGAAGGATGGACGCATTCCTAAAGATCTCCTCTTTTGTGAACTTGCCTTTGGCAAGAGAAGCATTGGCCGCCCCCAACTGCACTATGAAGACCTCTGCAAACGTGACATGAGAGTGCTGGACATCAACACAGAAAATTTGGAGGAGGTAGCGGATGACGGCAGCAAATGGTGCAGTGTTCTCCACAAACAGCTGAAGTGTGGTGAAGAAAAGATCCACACCACAGCAAACAAAAAGAGAGCCAAGCGGAAGTCATGTGCTCCAGCCACCTCAACAAGCCACATCTGCATCAGATGCAACAGAGACTGCCACTCTCGCATTGGACTTACCAGCCACAGCCGGTGTTGCCGCTGAACAAATGACCTCTCCTTTGGCGCGAATTCCATAGTTGACACCAACTGATGGATGCCTACTACTACTACTCTTCCATAAACTCTGATCAATCTCCACAGAATTGATCTCTTAATATCATACTCTGTGTGTGTGTGTATGTGTGTGTGTGTGTGTGTGTGTGTGTGTGTGTGTGTGTGTGTGTGTGTGTGTGTGTGTGTGTGTGTCTCTGTGTGTGTGTGTGCGTGTGTGTGTGTGTATGTGTATCTGTGTGTGTCTGTGTGTGTGTCTGTGTGTCTGTGTCTGTGTGTGTGTGTGTGTGTGTGTGTGTCTGTGTGTGTGAGATATCTGAACAATCTATGTGTATGTTGCACCAGACACAGGCACTGCAACATACACCATCACACATTCCACAGCTGAATCTGCCTTCACACCATCTGGCTGATAACACAACCGAAGCATGTTGGGCCAACACATCTCGTCTTACAACTTGACTTACTTGATTTATACCTGTGAATTACCTTGGGAACGTAAGGCTCCTACAACACACCTCTAACGAACTCAGTTGTGGGAGATCCTCTTCAGCTTGGTGCACGTCATTCCGGCTGCCTTCTTCTCTGCTTCAATGCTTCTGCGCCAGGTCTGTTTTGGTCGACCTACGTCCCGCTTCCATTGTGGGTTGCAGTCAAGGGCCTGCCTGATGCATCTTACAACACTCGTATTTAAAGCCCAACCCTACTCCTTCATGAACATTTCCTCTTCATTGTATTAGTACCACCAGAATGGAACACATTCAAAATTATACAAACTACTGGTGAACATTAACTAGCAAGAATTTTCTAACAAAAAGAATTCCATTTCAAAATAGGAGAAATTTTTTAATCTTGCTAGAGAAATATAGCAAAAACAATCTGCATCAAAGACGTCAGCTAGCTTTGAGGGTAGAAAACTTGACAATAAGTTTCTTCTTTCAAAGACAACAACAAGCAAGAAGATGATTTCTACACAACATTACTACAAAACCATAATGCTTACAATTGAATACATTGCTTTTATAACCCTGCATGCCTTACGATATAAAATTTTTTTTTTTTAAAGGAAAACCTAGGAGGGAAATCAAAACTGATACTCAGTATCCTCAATCTGACAAAGCAGATTGTGCCCGCTCCTGTGCGCCTTGTTGGCGCACAGAAAACACTCCCATCCAGGGGTCCAAACTACCAACCCCTGGATCCAAAGAAAAACCAGCCCCTCCCCCAAAACCAGGCAAGGGCTGGAGAACGGTCCCCTCCGGTGCCTGTAGAGGAGCCGAGGTGGTGGTGGTGGCGGCGGGGAGCAAAAGTCGCCCCCCAAGATAAAGGTGGTCAAATATCTCTTGGACAGGCCGAAGAAAGCCGAGAAAGACTTTCTGCATGAAAGTCGGTTCTCCATGCTTTCTGGGGAAACGTTGGAGATGGAATGACCACAGTAGTTTTTTATGACTAATATTTTACAATGGAACGTTCGCGGTCTGGCGTCCAACAGGGAGGAGCTGCAGCTTCTCTGCCGGGACCACAGACCGGCCGTGGTTGCACTCCAGGAGACGCTTTTAAAGGAGGGAAAAGATTTTAATTTGTCCGGTTTTAGCTCCATCCATGAAAGGGCCAAGCCCACCGAGCGTGGAACCTCCGGGGGGGTGAGCTTGCTCATCAGAGATTCCTTGTTGTACAGCTGTGTTGTCCTCGACACTCCTCTCCAGGCGGTGGCCGCTAGGGTCACGCTGCACAAGACAGTCATGGTCTGCAGCATCTACCTGTCTCCGTCGGTGGCGGTGAGGAAGGCGGACTTGGTGTCGTTGGTTCGGCAGTTGTCCCCCCCCTTCCTGTTGCTGGGGGACTTCAACAGGCATTCCCCCTTTGGGGAAGCAAAAAGTCGTCCGCGAGGGGCCTCTCCCTTGAGGAGGTTTTTCTGGATCAGAACCTGTGCGTGCTGAACGGCAAGGTTCCTACTTATCTGCATTCCTCAAATGGTACGCTGTCGTGTCTTGATCTGTCAGTCTGCGATCCCTCGTTGGTCTTGGACTTTCGTGGGAAGTGCGTGACGATCTGACGAGCGGATTTCCTTTTGCTGAATGGTTTTTCCTGACTGAGCTACATGTTCTTTACCTTGCAGCTTCAGAGCCTTTCTAACGTTCTTTTCCACGTTTGTGGGTTGGCAGAACGTTTCCTTGACAGTTTCTTTTTTGGTGGGGTGTTGTAGAGGCCTTGCTTTCTTGGGGTGGAATGCTGCTGAGGAGACCGTGGAGATGCATGGCTTGCTGAAGTGTCAGGGAAGGTGTCATTCTGTGTCACACCGCTAGAGTCATAGCTGGACTGCTCTGTGGGCTGCAGAATGAACATGCAGGCATCATAGTGTTGAGGGTCGCATAGAAACAGGGCAAGACTGATATTGGGTTTTGTCAATTCTCCTGCGTCCTTGTTTATCGGCTCCACACTGAGTGTAGACCCCCGGCTTGTGAAGATCTCCACATGCCTTTTGGTCCATTCTGCCAGGACCAGTGGCAAGAGATCGCAATGCTTGTGGACCATCTGCCTTCAGTCCGGAGATCCTTGATGGAATCGATGTAGGCAGTGTTGTCCATGCCACGCGCCTCAGCCCCTAGAAATGGCATGAACAGCTGCCTCTCTGTCATGAGAAGATCACACAGCTTGGCCCGTAGTTCACTCGCTGTTGCGCCTTTGATATGTGTCACTGCAGCTTCAAAAAAGCAATTGCCATCAGCTTTGATCGGAACGCCAACGTATCCATTTGATCCAAGGATGTTGTCAAGTGAGGTTTGGTGGGCCAATGTCTCTTTTTGACAATTTTTAGCCTCTTCCAAGCTCGCATGTTTTCCTGTATCAAGTGCATTGTCGGCTGATTGTTTCACTTTATTAATAAGCGGCTCATCATCACTTGAACACTCAGTCCTGTATTTGCGTCTGAGAGCAGACAACGGCTCGTCCTCCTCCTCCTCGTCCTCACTGGGGAGCACAGCTTCCTCCGGCTGATAGTCAGCTCCTTCCGCCATTGACACCGCGGCTGTAAACAACAAAACAGTTGCATCAGCTAATGAACATATTACTTAAATAATAAAACTATCTCTATTACTTAATAAAACTCTCTCTCTCACCACACCACATACACACACAAACACACACATACATACACACATGCGTAACATATAACATCGCTTGAATTACCACACACACACACACACACACACACACACACACACACACACACACACCACACACACACAAAACACACACACACACACACACACACACACACACACACACACACAACACACACACGCGCGCGTAACTTATATAACAGCGCTTGTAATACAGACGAACACACACGTGCACAGAGGTAAGATTATTGAGAGAGAGAGAGACAGAGAGAGAGAGAGAGAGAGAGAGAGAGAGAGGACTGGACTGGACTGGACTGGACTGGACTGGACTGGACTGGACTGGACCTTATTCTTTTATATCGAGGATAATGGAATAAGCACTCATGTGCTTTTTTTTTTTTTACATCAATTCTCCGTGTGCATGCAGTTTTGTAAATGTCATCTGTTCCACCGGCACACAATGGTCTACTCTTACGAAAAGCGGAAGAGGATTTAACCATGTGTTCAAGATGTTCTGCATGCGTTCGCACACGGGCCTCGGTTTAAAGTCTCATACGAAGGACTTTTGGGGAGAGTGGAGTCAGCACTGATGTCAACTCCAGGAGAAAAATCTCCTCGACCGGATTCGAACCCGGGTCGTCAAATTACCAGCAAAATGTTCTGACCACGAGGTATCAATCTCCCGAGAGAGAGAGGGAGAGAGAGAGAGTGAAACTGAGACAGAGACAGTGACAGAAACATAAAACATCATTACCTTTTGAGATAAATGCGATGAAAAATGGCTGGAAAATCCAACTGGGAAAGTGTGTTGCTTCTTCAACTGAAAATCGCAAAATAGGAAGAACAATGGCTGGATAATTCGACTGAGAAAATGTGTTGCTTCTTCAAATGAAAATGGGAAGAAAACTGCTGTGTCCAGAAAATCTCCTAGTAGTGGGAACCAAATTAAGGAGCCATTCCCACACTGAAAATGTTGATAGTACCAACCGGACAGGTGCCAGATGCACATATCTCAACACCAAGTTTACACTAGCAGACCGCCGACGCTACCTGCTACAAGTCGGTATCTTGCACTTGCTATGTTTTGGCCAGTGGAAGAGATGATTCATTAAGAAAACTTGTTTGCTATAACTCCGGAAGTTGAGAATCTGAGTTCTAGCAGTACTCTGCCAGGCAAATGCGTCCTTTTCTGACACTGCTATAAGTCAGGATAGCAAGATACGTACATTTAGCTTTCACACTTGTGTGTTGACCGTAAAACAAAGCGAGCTATAAGTCTGTAAATTTACTTAAGTAATTTTTGCTGTCAAAAGAACCAGGGATATAAGATAATTGATTTAGGTTTTAATTAATAACTCAATCAATTTTACTAAAAACGATAATCTGACATCGCCATCGGAAAGAGCGAGTCCAAATCTATCAGAAGAGTATAAAATCTCAAAATTGAAAAAAATCAGTTACTGACTTCTAGCAGTCAGCCCTCGATTTGCGCTCGGGGACGCTTTGGTCACCGACAGGGAGGCGGTGGCTAATCTGCTGGCCGCCACCTTGAGGGCAAAGTCGTCGTCGGAAACGAAAACCCAGAGTTCCTGAACACGAAGCGGCATCGGGAGAGAGTGCCTTTGGCTTTTGCGTCCAGCGATGAGGAAGTCTACAACCTGCCGTTTTCTTTCCCGGAGCTGAAGAGTGCCTTGCAGTCTTGCGGGCAGACTTCGGCGGCCCGGACAGAGGTACATTATGGCCTTCTGAGGCACCTTCCGGAGGTATGTCTGCAGACCCTCTTGAGGGTTTACAACCGGATCTGGATGACGGGGTTTTTTCCCCCATCCTGGGAGATGGCCTGCGTTGTCCCTATCCCAAAACCCGGCAAGGACCTTAAGGACCCCGGCAATTACAGGCCCATCGCACTCACCAGCTGCGTTTGTAAGGTGATGGAAAAAATGGTCAACAGCCACCTGGTGTGGCATCTGGAGGCAAAGGGTCTTCTGGCCAGGGAGCAGTGCGGTTTCCTCAAGAATCGTTGCACCGTGGACCACCTGGTCCGCCTTGAGATGACAGTCTGGAACGCCTTTGTCAACGGGCGGCACGTGGTGGCTGTTTTTTTTTACCTCGAAAAGGCTTATTACACCACCCCACTGTCACAGTCGTTCACATCCAGCTCCTCCAGACGATCCACCTGGCTGGCCAAGGTCGCAGGTTGTTGTAGAAGGGGTGGTGCTCCTCTGGAATCACACCTAAGCGACACAGGGAAAGCAGGTCTCGCTTCTTGGCCGAGGATCAAAGGATGTTGTCAAGTGAGGTTTGGTGGGCCAATGTCTCTTTTTGACAATTTTTAGCCTCTTCCAAGCTCGCATGTTTTCCTGTATCAAGTGCATTGTCGGCTGATTGTTTCACTTTATTAATAAGTGGCTCATCATCACTTGAACACTCAGTCCTGTATTTGCGTCTGAGACAGACAACGGCTCGTCCTCCTCCTCCTCGTCCTCACTGGGGAGCACTGCCTCCTCCGCTGATAGTCAGCTCCTTCCGCCATTGACACCGCGGCTGTAAACAACAAAACAGTTCGCATCAGCTAATGAACATATTACTTAAATAATAAAACTATCTCTATTACTTAAACAATAAAACTCTCTCTCTCTCTTCCACACACTTACACACACATACACACACATACATACACACATGCGTAACATATAACATCGCTTGAATTACACACACACACACACACACACACACACATACACACACACACACACACACACACACACACACACACACACACACACACACACACACACACACACACACACACGCGCGCACGTAACTTATATAATAGCGCTTGTAATACAGACAAACACACACGTGCAGAGTGATAAGATTATTGAGAGAGAGACGAGAGAGAGAGAGACACGACGAACGAGACGACAGACGAGACGAACGACGACAGACTGGCGGACGGACGGACGGACGACTGACGACGAGACTGACGAGACGGACTTGACGAGACTTGAAAAGACTTGACGACTGGACGACTTGACGACGAGACAGACTGACGAACGGACGACGGACTGAGACAGACTTGACGACGACTTGACGACAATGACAGACGGACTAGACGACTTGACTGAGACTGATGACTTGACTTGACTTGACTTGACTTGACTGACTGACTGACTTGACTTACTTGACTATGACTTGACTTGACTTGACTGACTGACTTGACTTGACTTGACTTGACTTGACTGACTTGACTTGACTTGACTTGACTTGATGACTTGACTGACTTGACTTACTGAATCATCATCATCATCCTTTACACCCAGTGGTGTGTAGGGCAGCAACAATCTTCTGTGTTGCTGTTTCTGTAACGTACTGTTTTTTACGAGACAGGGTTGTTAGCCCTGTGCCCAACCCCCAACCTGGAGGGCCAGCCCTCAACCTGGAGGACCAGGCTTTTTTCTGTTGGGGTGTGCTTTCCCCACATATGACAGGTAGTACCAGTTTAGCATGGATTACTGGTAGCAGGCAAGCCTGACCTGACAAGTGAGACCCTCCTTAGTCGTCTTTTACGACATGCCTGGCAGGGAACAGCAGTCCTATTCTCAGCTTGCTTAGCAAACTTCCCGGGTACTGCACGGGGGACAAATACACTCAGACGCATATATGCACGCACACAGACACACACAATATCCTACACATACACACACATGCGCACACACACGAGCTCTCGCATACGCACACACTCACACACGCGCAGATACACACATACACGCATACGCGCGCACACACACACACCTATACACACGCACACACATAAACACCAGCTCTATTGACAGCACTCACTTCCATAAACTGATGACACACTTCCGTAAAATGATGGCACATGCGACGTAGATTGAATCCACACACTTCCGTAAACTGATGGCACATTTCCGCAAAATGATGGCACACGCGAGGTAGATTGAATGAATACACTTCCCTAAACTGATGGCACACTTCCGTAAACTGATGGCACACGTGGGGAGATTGAATGCACACACTTCCGTAAACTTATGGCACACTTCCGTAAAATGATGGCACACGCGAGGTAGATTGAATGCACACACTTCCCTAAACTGATGGCACACGTGGCGTAGATTGAATGCACACACTTCCGTAAACTTATGGCACACTTCCGTAAATTCATGGCACACGCGAGGTAGATTGAATGCGCACACTTCTGTAAACTGATATCACACTTCCTTAAAATGATGCCACACGCGAGGTAGATTGAATGCACTCACTTCTGTAAACTGATGGTACACTTCCGTAAACTGATGGCACACTTCTGTAAACTGATGGCACACGGGAGGTACATTGAATGCACATGACGGCAGCAAATGGTGCAGTGTTTCTCCACAAAAAGCTGAAGTGTGGTGAAGAAAAGATCCACACTGGAGCAAACGAAAAGAAAGCCAAGCAGAAGGCATGTACTCCAGCCACCTCAACAAGCCACATCTGCATCACATGCAACAGAGACTGCCACTCTCGCATTGGACTTACCAGCCACAGCTGGTGTTGCCGCTGAACAAATGACCTCTCCTTTGGCGCGAATTTCATACTTGACACCAACTGATGGAGGGATACAACTACTACTCTTCCATAAACTCCGAACAATCTCCACAGAATTGATCTCTTTATATCGTACTCTGTGTGTGTGTGTGTGTGTGTGTGTGTGTGTGTGTGTGTGTGTGTGTGTGTCTGTGTCTGTGTGTGTATGTGTATGTGTATCTCTGTGTGTCTGTGTGTGTGTGTGTGTGTGTGTGTGTGTGTGTGTGTGTGTGTGTGTGTGTGTGTGAGATATCTAACAATCTATGTGTATGTTGCACCAGACACGGGCACTGCAACATACACCGTCACACATTCCACAGCTAAATCTGCCTTCACAGTATCTGGCTGATAACACAACCGAAGCATGTTGGAATGACACATCTCATCTTACAACTTGACTTACTTGATTTATACCTGTGAATTCTCTTGGGAACAGAAGGCTCTTACAACACACCTCCAACGAACTTGGTTCTGGGAGATCCTCCTCAGCTTGGTGCACGTCATTCCGGCTGCCTTCGTCTCTGCTTCAATTCTTCTGTGCCAGGTCTGTTTTGGTCGACCCTCTTCCCGCTTCCCTTGTGGGTT
>JASPKP010002145.1:0-2500 GCA_030674155.1 Stramonita haemastoma
CATGAGGTTTCAGCAGAAAGCCCTCACTACCTCTCTACACTGATGAGGTTTCAGCAGAAAGCCCTGACTGACTACCTCTATGCTGATGAGGTTCCCTTCCTGCTCGTGCCTCACGCGGTGCTGCAGCTCCTCACTGGGCACCGCAGCGTGCAGCAGACGGGTGACGACAGCCAGGGCCTTCTTGGTGCGGAACTGGAAGCGAATCTTCTCCCCCTCTCGGGCCACCAGCAAGCCGTCTTCTCGGGAGATGTCCACTAGGCCTTCGTCAATGGCTTTTTGATTGATGCCAAGGCCTGTGTCGGGGACGGTAGGAAAGGGCGCATTGTTGACTTGTTCGCCCCAGTAGTGGATAGACACTTCGCACAGTGTTGCTTCGGCGCCATCCAGAATTTCCAGTAGGTAGACGCCAGCCCGTGGCAGACGTGTCACCATGACCTGTTGATCTTTTCCACCGACGGTTTTGATGTAGTTGGTCGTTTGAAGCTCGTTGGGGAACTGTTTCTTGGACTTCTCCTCGTTGTAGTAAAGTTTGTATCTGATTGCGTACTCCCCATCAGGTACCTGAAAAAAAAAATTCAAACTCAAAAATCAATATACCTCACGAGTAGCCACGGTGCAGTGGTTCAGTGCCTTGGGTTATGGGCTGGAAGGTCTAGGGTTTGAGTCCCACAGTCACAGGAATGTTTGGATTCAAACCACCGCACACTCTGACCAGGGCTTTTCGCTTTCCAGGCATGCGTGTTACCTCTAGAGTACTGATCCCTATCTGAACTAACAATTTCAGGACACCACCTACTAAGACCCTCACTGATGACAGTAACGGCTTTGTTGCGGAGCCAGGCTAAGTGTGACCCACCAGGGATGTTTCCATGACCCTCCATGAAGCTCCAACCCCAATGGGTTGGACACCAACTCACCACAGCACGCACAAGTGCCCTGTAACCCGAAGCTAAGGTCACTATGAGGCTGGGGCAGCAAGGTCCACCAAATCACAGACAATTTTCTTTTACTACATTGATGTGCCGAGGTCATAGGTATACTACAATGCTGCTGCTATGGAAGTGCACGTGCTGTGAGATCGCTTAACAGGGCTCAAATGTACGCTTCCTACCATGTAATGTCCTGGCGTCGACTATGCTCGAGAGATACTAACACGTACACCTGCAGTCATGGTCAAATCATTTGAGCAAAACTCTCAAAACAAAAAGGGCTTAGCATTCTGCAAATGCATCAACATTGTTTAATATCATGCAGATGATCACGCCCTGTAAACCTTTTACACAATTGGCGTCTGGTGACAAATAGTCATTAGTATTTGAAAACCATTCATCAATAATAAATAGACCTGACAGAAAAGATTTAGGTTTTCCTTAGAGAGTTAGAGAGAGAGAGAGAAAGAGAGAAAGAGAGAGAGAGAGAGAGAGAGAGAGGAGAGAGAGAGAGAGAGAGGAGGAGAGAGAGAGAGAGAGAGAGAGAGAGAGAGAGAGAGAGGAGAGAGAGAGAGAGAGAGAGAAACTCGAAACTCGAAAATTTTAATGAGGGTAATTGGATAAGCCACAAGCTTCTTTACACCAGGCCCTCAGAAAAAAAGAGAGAGAGAGAGAGACAGAGACAGAGAGAGAGAGAGAGAGAGAGAGAGAGGGAGAGGGGAGAGGGAGAGGGAGAGAGAGAGAGAGAGAGAGAGAGAGAGAGAGAGAGAGAGAGAGAGAGAGAGAAACTCGAAACTCGAAAATTTTAATGAGGGTAGTTGGATAAGCCACAAGCTTCTTTACACCAGGCCCTCAGAAAAGAGAGAGAGAGAGAGAGAGGAGAGAGAGGAGAGAGAGAGAGAGAGAGAGAGAGAGAGAGAGGAGAGAGAGAGAGAGAGAGAGAGAGAGAAGACAGACAGACAGACAGACAGACAGACAGACAGACAGACAGACAGACAGACAGACAGACAGACAGACAGACAGACACAATGAGAGACAGACAGTGCAATACAAAACAGCCCTCAATAGTGAGAATGACTACACAGAGACAGGGAGGCAGTATCAGCCTCACTATAAATCAACCAGTTAACACAATTTAACTTTGTGATAATATTCTCACCTTGTCGAAACCAATGCGGCATCTTCCATCACGTGTTCTAATCACAGCTTCGTGCAGTTCGGACAGATGCCACGATGACTTCAGATACCTCCAGGAAACTTGCGAAGTCTGAATGAACTTTGCCTTGCTCCATGGCTCTGGGAGAAGTTGCCATTTTGGATCTTGAGGGATGTTGAAGTAAATGAGCTCTTCAGGGTCAGGAAGGAAACAGTCCTCATTTTGTCCAATCTGCCGAATACCTGTTGCTGCCCCCTCCCTGAATAAAAGCAAAAAGGGTTCAGTGTGCATTGATTTGATCATGATGTACGCCTGTAAAAGAATTAAAAAAAAACCTAGTTGTACTTTCTCACAACAATCGAATGCACGCGTCACAAAAGACAAAAAAACAAAACAACAACCCCATCTAACTCAG
>JASPKP010002145.1:17500-20000 GCA_030674155.1 Stramonita haemastoma
ATGCACATTTCTGGAAAATTTTGTATGGAAAGCATTTAACTTCAATCTATTAATAAGACTTATGACTGGCCTTTGGCGGGATATATCTAACCCGTAACGAGAAGAGAGAAAGAAATTTAATTCAAAAATAGAAGAGGTACCATAGGAATACCCCGCATTTTCTTGTTTTTTCCTTACATGTTTCCAGCAAGCACTTTCCAACAGGTTATAATTCTCATGAACTGACACTGGTACATTCAAGATAGCAGCAGAGTCTGAATGAGCTGCTGCATTTTTAGCTGCTCTGTCAACCTTTTCATTATAAAAAATATTGCAATGAGATGGTGCCCAGCAAAAGGTGACACTGGTGCCTCTTAAAATGAGAAAATGTATAAGATGATTTATTTCAGTTATAAGATCTTGCTTAATATTAGACCCAGAGTTTTTAAGAGATTGTAACACAGATTTTGAATCAACACATAACAAAACCTGTAAAATAGGCAGAGGAAAGTCAATTAAGTAATGTAAGGCCATCAGAATGGCAGTTAGCTCTGCTGTAAAAATAGAATGATTCTTTCCAATATGGTATAGTTTTTCAACCTTTAAGGAGGGAATTATGAAGGCTGCACCTCCATCATTACTATTTAGAAGAGAACCATCGGTATAGATTTTAAGATGTGAAGGGTAATTAACTGTTATGTGCTCTTTTACCTGAATACTGAGAATGTGACTACCTTTTTCTTTTTTACAGGTAGAATGGTCAATGTCAAACGAAGCTTTTTGAAGTTCCCATGAAGGACTAGGAGATAAATGAGGCGAGGACTGTTTCATTACTCTGGGATTAACTTTTGACTTTTCAAAAAGATCTGCTGTGAAAGTGCCAATTGTAGTAAGAGAACAAATATTTTTGGCTCTGTTAGGAAAATGCTCATCCGATCTCAGGTAGATTTCATGATCAACATTGTTTTCAGTAGCTGAGCTTCTTATTATGTACTTTGCCAGCATCAATTCGCGATATTCATCCAGAGGCAGAACTCCTATTTCTTTGTAGGTGCCTAAGGATGAGGCATGTGATGGTACACACCCAAAGCAAGGCGAAAGGCTTTACAATCAAGACTCCTAAGTTTTTTCAGTAAATATTTTGGAGCATTAAAAAAGACTTGTTGGCCGTATGTTAGTTTAGAACGAACGAGAGCCAAGGATAGATGTTTAAGAACTGTGACGTCTTGTGCCCATTGTTGTTTACTCACTACTTTTAAAAGATTTAATGTATTTCTGGTTTTATTTAACAAATATTCAATATGATAATTCCATGTTAGTTTTGAGGTAAGATTTATTCCCAGGAATTTAACAACGGGTTTGTACTCAAGATACCTGTCTTCGAGTTTGAACTTTGGCAGGGAAGGGGAATCAGCTCCATTGTTGAAGAGTACAATGTTAGTTTTCTCTGGAGACAGTTTTAAACCATTTTCTATCATGTAAATACTAAGATTATCAAGCTCAAGCTCGTATACTTTCTTCACATAATTTAGTTGTTTTTTTGGTGTTGACTTTTTCATGGTTGTCTTCATCCACATGCAGAGGTCATCTGCATATTGAACAAGGACAACATTATTCGACAACGAACTAGGAAGGTCATAAACCAAAATGTTAAAGAGATAAGGAGCAATAACAGAACCTTGTGGTATACCCATTTGAGGAAATCTTGGGTTAGAATATGTATTTCCAATTTTTACTTTGATACTTCTGCCACTAAGAAAATTTTTAACATAAAAGTAAATATGACCAGACAAACCAATAGATTTAAGTTTAAATAGTAATCGTGCATGCCAAACTTGGTCATAAGCTTTATGAACATCAAAGAAAGTAGCAAGGATATTTTTTCTACGAGCAAACTGATGTTTAATTTGTGTTGTAAGCTTAACAAGATGGTCTACACTTGATCTGCTTTTACGGAAGCCTGCCTGATTAACTGGGAGCACTTTATTTTTGTCACAAAAATACACCAATCTATTTAAGATAATTTTTTCCAAAAGTTTTCCTGTATGTGAAGTTAATGCAATGGGTCTATAGCTATTTATATCTTCTTTGGCTTTCCCTTGTTTTAATATAGGAATAATTACAGACTGCTTCCATAGTAGAGGAAGTGAGCCCTCTGCCCAGCATTTTTGAAATAATTCATGTAACAGTGAAATCCAGTTATCAGGTAGATGTTTTAACATTTCATTTGATATTGCGTCTTCTCCTACAGATGTCTTTTTGTTACTAAGAGATTGAATGGCATCTTTGACCTCTTGCAGAGTTATTGGAGCATTTATGTACAGTGAGTCATCAGAGATGGGATCATTATATTTATCTTTTTGCATTTCCTTACTTCTTAACCTAATCTGTGTTTGAGACAAACCTTTGTCACTCATCGTATTAGCAAACATATCAATAAAAGCTTCTCCTTTATCTGAGTTAGTTGGGAAATCATTATTTTTAATATTGATAGGATACTGGGGTAAACAAATTCCTCGCT
>JASPKP010000215.1:0-10000 GCA_030674155.1 Stramonita haemastoma
CATAAAAACCATTTTCCCAATTTTTCTTTAAAATCATTTTCCCCCCAATTTCCCTTTTAAAACCATTTTCCCATTTTTCCAATTTCCCCATAAAACCCATTTTCTCCCAATTTTCCCATAAAAACCATTTCCCAATTACCCATAAAAGCCATTTTCCCAATTTCCCCGAAAAAAACAATTTCTTCCCCATAATAGCCATTTCCCTCATAATAGCCGTTTCCCAATTCCCCATAAAAAGCATTTTCCCAATTTCCCCATAAACCATTTTTGCAATTTCCCCATAATAGCCATTTTCTCAATTTCCCCAGAATAGCTATTTTCCCAATTTTCCCATAAAAACCATTTCCCAATTTTGCATAATAACCATTTTCTAAATTTCCCCATAAAAACAAATTTCCCAATTTCCCCATAAAAATCATTTTCCAAATTTCCCCATAAAAACAATTTTCCCAATTTTCCATAATAATCATTTTCCCATTTTACCTATAATTTTGTGTTCCAATTTACCCATAATAGTCATTTTCACATATAGACACTTTCCCAAAAAGCCATTTTCCGAATTTCCCCATGAAAACCATTTTCCCAATTTTTCCATAAAAAACCATTTTTTCCAATTTCCCCATATAAAACATTTTGCCTATTTTCCCTATAATAATTTTTTTCCCCCATTTTTCACCTTGAAAAGCAATTTCCAAATTTCCCCTAATAGCCATTTTCCCATAATAGCCATTTGTCCATAAAAACCATTTTCCAAATTTATCCATAATAGTCATTTTCCAATAATAGCCATTTTCCCCATAAAAAATCAGTTTCCCAATTTCCCCATAAAAACCATTTTTCCAATTTCCCCATAAAAAACCATTTTCCCAAATTTCCATAATAGCCATTTTCCCATTTTCCCTATAATTTTTTGTTCCAATTTCCCCATGTCATTTTCACATAATAGACACTTTCCCATAAAAACCATTTTCCCAATTTCCCCATAAAAACCATTTTCCCACTTTCCCCATAAAAGCCATTTTGCCAATTTTACCATAAAAAACGTTTTCCCCATTTCCCCATTAAAAAACATTTTCCCAATTTCACCTTAAAAACCAATTTCCCAATTTCCCCCATAATAGCCATTTTCCAAATTTCCCCATAAAACCTTTTCTTTAAATTTTCCATATTAGCCATTTTCCCAATTTCCCCTTAAAAACAATATTCCCAATTTCCCCATAATAGTCATTTTCAAAATTTCCCTATAAAAAACATTTTCCCAATGTTCCATTATAGCCATTTTCCCAATTTCCCCTTAAAATCCATTTGCCCAATTTCCCCATAATAGCCATTTTCCCATAATAGCCATTTTCCCAATTCCCCATTAAAAACGATTTTCCCAAATTCACCCATAAAAACCATTTTCCCATTTTCACATAATAGCCATTTCCCCATAATAGCTATTTTCCCATAATAGCCATTTTCCCCATAATAACATTTACCCAAAAATTCCTCTATAAAAACCATTTTCCCAATATCCCTATAATAACCATTTTGCCAATTTCTCTATAATAATTATTTTCCCATAATAGCCATTTTCCGAATTTCACCCATAGTAACCATTTCCCCAAATTTCCCCATAAACACCATTATCCCCATTTCCCCATAATAGCCATTTTCCCAAAATAGCCATTTTCCCATAATAGCCATTTCCCCATTTCCACATAATAGCCATTTTCCCAATTTCACCATAAAAACCTTTTTACCAATAGCCATTTTCCAGTTTCCCCCATAATAACCATTTTCCCAATTTCCCACAGAAAAAACTTTTTTCCCAATTTCGCCATAAAAACCATTTCCCCATAAAAAAAAACCATTTGACCAATTTCACCTTAAAAAACCACTTTCCCAATTTCCCCATAAGAGCCATTTTCCAAATTTTCCTATAAAAACCATTTTCTCAATTTTTCATAATGGCCAGTTTCCCAATTTCCACTTAAAAACCATTTTCCGAATTTCCCCATAATAGCCATTTTCCCAATTTCACCATAAAAACCTTTTTACCAATAGCCATTTTCCAGTTTCCCCCATAATAACCATTTTCCCAATTTCCCACATAACAACCATTTTCCCAATTTCACCATAAAAACCTTTTTACCAATAGCCATTTTCCAGTTTCCCCCATAATAACCATTTTGCCGATTTCCCACATAACAACCATTTTCCCATTTTCCCCGTAATAACCATTTCCCCATGATAGCCATTTTGCCAATTTCCCCAATAATAGCCATTTTCCCAATTTCTCCATAAAAACCATTTTCCCAATTTCCCCATAAAAACCATTTTCCAATTTTCCACATTAAAAAAAACATTCCACCTTAAAAAACCATTTTCCAAATTTCTCCATAAGAACCATTTTCCAAATTTTCCTATAAAAAACATTTTCCCAATTTTCCATAATAGCCATTTTCCCAGTTTCTACTTAAAAACCATTTTCCGAATTTCCCATAATAGCCATTTTCCAAATTTCCCCATAACATCCATTTTCCCACTTTTCCATAATAGCCCTTTTCCAAATTTCCCATAAAAAGCATTTTCACAATTTTTCCCATGAAAACCATTTTCACAATTTCCCCTTACAAACCATTTTCCCAATTTCCCCATAATAGCCATTTTCCCAATTTCCCCATAATAGCCATTTTCCCAATTTCTCCATAATAGCCATTTTTCCCATAATACCCATTTTCCCATAATACCCATTTTCCCATAATAGCCATTTACCCAATTTCCCCATAAAAAACATTTTTCCAAATTCCCCATGAAATCCATTTTTCCAATTTCCCTATAAAAAGCATTTTGTGAACTTCCCCATAAAGCCATTTTCCCAATTTCCACTTAAAAAACATTTTCCCAATCTTCCCATAATAGCCATTTTCCCAATTTCCCCATAATAGCCATTTTCCCAATTTCTCCATAAAAACCATTTTCCCAATTTCCCAATAAAAACCATTTTTCCAATTTCCCCATAAAAGCCATTGTCCCAATTTTCCCACAAAAAAAACCATTTTTCCCAATTTCCTCATAAAAACCATTTTCCCAATTTCCCCATAAAAAATTTCCCCATAAAAAACCATTCAATTTCACTTAAAAAACCAATTTCCCAATTTCCCCATAATAGCCATTTTCCCAATTTCCCCATAAAAAGCATTTTCCCATTTTTCCATGTTAGCCATTTTCCCAATTTCACCTTAAAAACCAATTTCCGAATTTCCCCATAATAGCCATTTTCCAAATTTCCCCATGAAAACCATTTTCCCAATGTTCCATAATCGCCATTTTCCCAATTTCCCGTTAAAATCCATTTTCCCTATTTCCCATAAACACTATTTTCCCAATCTACCCATAAAACCACTTTCCCAATTTCCCCATAATAACCACTTCCCCATAATAGCCATTCTCCCAATTTCCCCATAAAAACCATTTTCCCAATTTTCCATAATAGCCATTTCTTAATTTCCCAATAAAAACCATTTTCCCAATTTCCCCATAAAAGAACATTTTCCCATAATAGCTATTTTCCCCATAAAAACCTTTTTCGCAATTTCCCCATAAAAACATTTTCCCAATTTTTCATAATAGCCATTTTCCCATTTTCCACATAAAATTTATTCCCAATTTCCCCATAATGGTCATTTTCCCATAATACATTTTTCCCATAATACACATTTTCCAATAAAACCATTTTCCCATATAGCCATTTTCCCATAAAAACCCTTTTTTCCATTCTACCCAATCTCCCATAAAAACCATTTTCCCAATTTCCCCTTTACAACCATTTTCCAAATTTCCCCTTTAAAACCATTTTCCCAAAATGTCCATTTTCCCATAAAAACCATTGTTCCATAATACCCATTTTCCCATAAAAACCTTTTTTCATAATAGCCATTTTTCCATAACAACCATTTTCCTAATTTCACCTTAAAAAACATTTTCCCGTTTTTGGACCTTTTAAACCATTTCCCCATTTTCCCAATTTCCCCTTTAAAAACCACTTTCCCAATTTGCCTTTAAAACCGTTTTCCCAATTTCCCGTTTAAAACCATTTTCCCAATTTCCCCTTTAAAAACATTTTCCGATAATATCCATTTTCCCATGAAAACCATTTTCCCATAATAGCCATTTTCCCAGAAAAAAGCCATTTTCCCATAAAAACCATTTTCCCATAATAGCCATTTTCCCATAAAAATCATTTTCCCATAAAAGCCATTTTACCATTAAAACCATTTTCCCAATTGCCCCTTAAAAACCATTTTCCCAATTTCCCCTTAAAAACCATTTTCCCATAATACCCATTTTCCAAAAAAAAACATTTTCCCATAATACCCATTTTCTTATAAAAACCATTTTCCTATAATACCCATTTCTCCATTAAAACCTCTTTCCCATAATACCCATTTTCCCATTAAAACCATTTTCCCATAATAGCAATTTTCACAAATTCCCCTTAAAAACCATTTTCCCCATTTTCCCCTTCAAAACCATTTTTCCATTTTCCCCTTTAAAACCATTTTCCCATTTTCACAATTTCCCCTTTAAAACCATTTTCCCAATTTCCCTTTAAAACCATTTTCCCATAATAGCCATTTTCCCATAATAGCCATTTTCCCAATTTCCCCTTAAAAACCATTTTCCCATTTTCCGATTTATAAACCATTTTCCCAATTTCTTCTTACAAAACCATTTTCCCAATTTCCCCTTAAAAACCATTTTCCCATTTTTTGACCTTTAAAACCATTTCCCCAATTTCCCCTGTAATACCAATTTCCCCTTTAAAACTGTTTTCCCCAATTTCCTCTTTAAAACCATTTTCCCAATTTCCCAATAAAAACCATTTTCCCATAAAAACACTCCCAATTTCCCCTTAAAAACCATTTTCCCAATTTCCCCTTAAAAACCATTTTCCCAATTTCCCTTAAAACCATTTTCCCAATTTCTCTTTAAAACCATTTCCCAATTTCCCTTTAAACCATTTTCCAATTTCCCCATTAAAACCATTTTCCCAATATCCTTCCATAAAAACATTTCCATAATACCATTTTCCCTAAAAACCATTTTTCATAATAGCCATTTCTCCATAAAAACCATTTTCCCAATTTCCCCTTAAAACCATTTTCCCAATTTCCCCTTTAAAACCATTTTCCCAATTTCTTTTAAAACCATTTCCCATTTTCTTATTTCCCTAAACCACTTTCCCAATTTCCTTAAAAACCATTTCCCCCTTAAAACTTTTCCAATTCCCCTTAAAACCATTTTCCTTTTCAATTTCCCTTTAAAACCATTTTCCCAATTCCCTTTAAAACCATTTTTACCTTTAAAACCATTTTCCCATAAACCATTTTCCCAAAAAACCATTTCCGATAATACCCATTTTCCATTAAAAACCATTTTCCCTTTTCCCCTTTAAAAACCTTTTCCCAATTTCCCCTTTAAAACCATTTCCCATAATACCATTTTCCATAAAAAAACATTTCCTGCTATTTCCCTAAAACCATTTGCCATTACCCATTTATAAAACCATTTTCCCATAAAAACCATTTTCCATAAACCATTTCCATAAAAACATTTTTCCATAATGCCCATTTTCCATAAAAATCATTTCCCATAATGCCCATTTTCCCATAAAAACCATTATCCCTTAAAACCATTTTCCCATAAAACTATTTTCCCATAATAGCCATTTCCCAATTCCCCTTCAAAACCATTTTCCCATTTTCCCTTTAAAACATTTCCTTTTCATTTTCCCATTAAACATTTTCCATAAAAACATTTCCCAATTTCCTTAAAACCATTTTCCCAATTTCCCCTTTAAAAGCTTTCAAATTTCCCTTAAAAACCATTTTCCCATTTTCCATTTTCTTAAAAACCATTTTCCCATAAGCCATTTTCCATAAAAAACATTCCAAAACCATTCCCAAATCATTCCCAATTCCCTTTAAAACAATTTCCCAATTCCAATAAAACCATTTTACCATAAAACCACTCCCAATTTCCCTTAAAAACCACATCCAATTTCCCTAAAAACCATTTCCCAATTCCTCTTAAACCATTTTCCCAATTCTCTAAAACCATTTTCCCAATTTCCCTTTAAACATTTTCCATTTCCCCATAAAACCATTTTATAATACCATTTCCATAAAAAACATGTTCCAATCCCATTCCCATAAAACCATTTTCATAATACCATTTCTCATAAAACATTTCCCAATTTCCTAAACCATTCCCATTTCCTTAAAACCATTTCCCAATCTTTTTTAAACCATTTTCCATTTAATTTCCCTAAAACCACTTCCATTCCCTAAAACCATTTTCCCATTCCCCTTTAAAACTTTCCCAATTTCCCTAAAACCATTTCCCATTTCAGATTTCCCCTTTAAAACCATTTTCCAATTCCCTTTAAAACCATTTTACCCTTAAAACCATTTCCATAATACCATTCCTAAAACCACTTTGAAACCCATTTTCCCATTAAACCATTTTCATTTCCAATTCCTTATAAAACCGTTTTCCCAATTTCCCCTTTAAAACCATTTTCCCATAATACCCATTTTCCCATAAAAAAACATTTTCCCATAATAGCTATTTTCCCATAAAAACCATTTGCCCATAATACCCATTTGACCATAAAAACCATTTTCCCATAAAAACCATTTTTACCATAATACCCATGTTCCCATAAAAACCATTTTTCCATAATGCCCATTTTCCCATAAAAATCATTTCGCCATAATGCCCATTTTCCCATAAAAACCATTATCCCCTTAAAAACCATTTTCCCATGAAAACTATTTTCCCATAATAGCCATTTTCCCCAATTTCCCCTTCAAAACCACTTTTCCCATTTTCCCCTTTAAAACTATTTCCCTTTTTCCAATTTTCCCCATTAAAACCATTTTCCCTAAAAACCATTTTCCCAATTTTTCCTTAAAAACCATTTTCCCAATTTCCCTTTAAAAAGCGTTTTCATAATTTCCCCTTAAAAACCATTTTCCCATTATATCCATTTTCTCATAAAAACCATTTTCCCATAATGCCCATTTTCCCATAAAAAAACATTTTCCCATAAAAACCATTTTCCTATAATAGCCATTTCCCAATTTTTCCCTTTAAAACAAATTTCCCATTTTCCCATAAAAACCATTTTCCCATAAAAACCATTTTCCCATAAAAACATTTTACCTAAAAACCACTTTCCCAATTTCCCCTTAAAAACCACTTTCCCAATTTCCCCTTTAAAAACCATTTTCCCAATTTCTCTTTAAAACCATTTTCCCAATTTCCTCTTTAAAACCATTTTCCCAATTTCCCCTTTAAAACCATTTTCCCACCATTTCCCCTTTAAAACCATTTTCCCATAATACCCATTTTCCCATAAAAACCATTTTTCATAATAGCCATTTCTCCATAAAAACCATTTTCCCCCAATTTCCCCTTAAAAACCATTTTCCCAATTTCCCCTTTAAAACCATTTTCCCAATTTCCCCTTTTAAAAACCATTTTCCCATAAAACCATTTCCCGATAATGCCCATTTTCCCTAAAAAACCATTTTCCCATAATGCCCATTTTCCATAAAACCATTTCCCCCTTAAAACCATTTTCCCCATAAAAACCATTTTCCCCTTAAAAACTTTTTCTCCAATTTCCCCTTAAAAACCATTTTCCCATAATACCCATTTTCTCATAAAAAACCATTTTCCTCATAAAAAACCATTTTCCCATAAAAACCATTTTCCCATAAAAACCATTTCCCCAAAAACCATTTTCCCCATAAACCATTTTCCCATTTTCACTTCAAAACCATTTTCCCCATTTTCCCTTTAAAACCATTTCCCCATTTTCCCAATTTCCCCTTTAAAACCATTTTCCCATAAAACCATTTTTCCCAATTTTTCCTATAAAACTATTTTCCTAATTTCCCCTTTCAAACCGTTTTCCAATTTCCCCTTTAAACCATTTTCGAATTTCCCCTTAAAATCCATTTTCCATAATAACCATTTTCCCATAAAAACCATTTTCCCATAATGCCCATTTTCCCATAAAAAACCATTTCCCTATAAAAACCATTTTCCCATAATAGCCATTTTCCCATAAAAAACCATTTTCCCATAAAAACCATTTTCCCATAATAGCCATTTCCCAATTTCCCCTTTAAAACCATTTTCCCATTTTCCCCTTTAAAACCATTTTCCCATAATACCCTTTTTCCCATAAAAACTATTTTTCCATAAAAAAAAACATTTTCCCAATTTCCCGTTAAAAACCTTTTTCCGAATTTCCCCTTTAAAATCTTTTCCCAATTTTCCCTTTAAAACCATTTTCCCATTTTCACTTTTTCCCCTTTAAAACATTTTCCCATTTTCCCTTTTAAAACCATTTTCCCAATTTCCCCTTTAAAACAATTTCTCATTTTCCCAATTTCACCTTAAAAATCGTTTTCCCCAATTTCCCCTTTAAAACCAATTTCCCAATTTCCCCTTAAAAAACATTTCCCATTTTCCCAATTTCTCCTTTAAAACCATTTTCCCCAATTTCACTTTAAAAACCATTTCCCATTTTCCCAATTTCCCCTTTAAAACCATTTCCCCATTTTCTCCTTTAAAACCATTTTCCCATTATACCCAATTTCCCATAAAAACCATTTTCCCAATTATCCCTTTAAAACCATTTTCGCAATTTCCCCTTTAAAACCATTTTCTTATAACACCCATTTTCACATAAAAACCATTTTCCCAATTTCCCCTTGAAAACCATTTTTCCAATTTCTCCTTGAAAACCATTTTCACATAATACCCATTTTCTCATAAAAACCATTTACCCAATTTCACCATAAAAACCATTTTCACAATTTCGCCATAATAGTCATTTTCCCATAATAGCCATTTTCCCATAAAAACCATTTTCAAATTTCCCCATAATAGCCATTTTCCCATTTTCCCCATAAAAGCCATTTGCCCACAAAAGCCATTTTCCCAATTTTCCCATAAAAACCATTTTTTCATTTTCCCCATGTCCCCATAGTCGCCATTTTCCCAATTTCCCCATAAAAACCATTTCCCCAATTTCCCCATTTTCCCAATTTCCCCATAATAGCCATTTTTCCATAATAGCCATTTTCCCATTAAAAAACCTTTTTCCCAATTTCCCCTTAAAAATCATTTTCCCAATTTCCCCATAAAAAGCATGAGTAGCCCTTTTTTTAAATAGTCATTTCCCCATATTAGCCATTTTCCCTAAAATAGCCATTTCCCCATATTAGCCATTTCCCTTTAATACCATTTCCCCATAACAGCCATTTCCCTACAATAGCTATTTCCCCCATAACAGCCATTTTCCCATTATAGCCATTTCCTCATAATAGCCTCTTTTTTAAAATAGCCATCTCCCCATAATACCCATTTCCCTAAAATAGCCATTTCCCCATAATAGCCATTTCCCCCAAAATAGCTATTTTCCCATAATAGCCATTTCCCCATAATAGCCATTTCCCCATAATAGCCATTTTCCCAGCCATAATAGCCATTACCCCATAATAACCATTTCCCCATAATAGCCATTTCCCCATAATAGCCATTTTCCCAGCCATAATAGCCATTTCCCTATAATAGCCATAAAATGGCCATTTCCCCAAAATAGCAATACAGCAATATGGTGCACCACAGCAAACTGCAAGCTCTCCGCCACATGTGCGCACACAAACAAACGCACTGATGAACACCAGCGCGCGCGCGCGTGCGCGCATGCATACCCACCACTCTGCCAAAAAGGTCCCGTTTGGGCCAAAGACGGGCCCCAAAGAGCCGTTTTCAGGCCCGTCCTGTCCCGACTTTTGCACGGTTACAGACCCAAGGCACCGGGACAATATGGCACCGGATGCATACTCGCTCCCCTACCATCTTCGACGTGTGTGGCGCCGGACTTGTGGCGACACCGACGCCCTCAAGAGCTGAGAAAGCTAGTTTGTGG
>JASPKP010000215.1:12500-47500 GCA_030674155.1 Stramonita haemastoma
GAGCGTTCCCGAGTCCATACCCACCCCCCTTCCAAAAAGGTTCCGTTTGGGGAAAAGACAGGCCCCAAACAGCCGTTTTCAGGCCCGCCCTACCCCGACTTTTGCACGGTTATAGACCCCAAGGCACGGGACAATATGAAAGATATATACTCGCTCCCCTACCATCTTCGACGTGTGGCGCCGGACATTTGGCGACACCGGCACCCACAAGAGCTGAGAAAGCTAGTTTGTGGCAAGGAAAATCTGGTATAGTGTCCGGACCGAAAACCAAGCAGGTCGCACAATAATAATGACAATATACAGTAATATGATGCCTCACTTCAAACTGCACAGTTCCCGCCACATTCGCGCACATAAACAAACGCACTGACAAACACCAGCGCACGCGTGCGTGCGAGCATGCATATACATCGCCTTGCCAAAAAGGTTCCGTTTGGGGCAAAGACGGGCCCCAAGGAGCCGTTTTCAGGCCCGTCCTGCCTCGACTTTTGCACGGTTACAGACCCCAAGGCACCGGGACAATATGGCACTGGATATATACTCGCTCCCCTACCATCTTCGACGTGTTTGGCGCCGGACATTTGGCGACACCGACACCCTCAAGAGCTGAGAAAGCTAGTTTGTGGCAAGGAAATCTCGTACAGTGTACGCACCGAAAACCAAGCGCCGGTTACACATCCCAAGGCACCGGGAAAACCAGTGTGGTAGTGTTGCGTGCTTTGAGCACATCGCGAAAATTGTCAGCTGAATAATTTAACACAATAACAGTAGACACAAGTCCCTTATTGTAAATATTATCGCCCCAATTTATTTTCTCCACGATCTACTTTTGTTAAACACCTCTCTTTCCTACACACTTCTGACTTCACCTCCCCCCCCCTCTCCCTCCTCAATGACAATGGCTTCATTCCAATTCTCTCTCTCTCTCTCTCTCACTCTCACTCTCTCTCTCTCTCTCTCCCTCCCTCCTCTCTCCCCCTCCCTCTCTCTCCCCTTCTAGAGCTGTCTTCTTTTTCTTCACAATTCTTCTTCTTCTTCTTCTCCTCCACCACCTCCTCCACCTTCACCACCTCCTCCTCCACCTTCTCCTCCTCCTTCTCCTCCTCCTCCTCCACCTCCACCACCTTCTCCTTCACCACCTTCTCCTTCTCCTCCTCCTCCTCCTCCTCCTCCTCCTCTCCTCCTCCTCCTCCTCCTCCTCCTCCTCCTTCTCCTCCTCCTCCTCCACCACCTGCTCCTCCCCTTTCTCCTCCTCCTTCTCCTTCTTCTCCTCCGTCTCCTCCACCACCACCACCTCCTCCTCCACCACCTCCTCCTTCTCCTCCTCCACCACCTCCTTCTCCTTCTTCTCCTCCTCTTCCCCCACCTCCTCCTCCTCCTCCCCCACCTCCTCCTCCTCCTCCACCTCCTCCTCCTCCTCCCTCTTCTCCTCCTCCCTCTTCTCCTCCTCCTCCTCCTCCACCTCCTCCTCCTTCTCCTCCTCCTCTTCCTCCTTCTCCTCCTTCTCCTCCTCCACCTCCACCACCTCCTCCTCCTCCTCCTTCTCCACCTCCTCCTCCTCCTCCTTCTTCTCCCTCCTCCTCCTTCTCCTCCTTCTCCTCTTCCTCCACCTCCACCACCTCCTCCTCCTCCACCTCCTCCTCTTCCTCCTCCTCCTCCTCCCCCCACCTCCTCCTCCACCTCTTTCTCCTCCTCCCCCTCCACCACCTCCTCCTCCCCCACCTCCTCCTCCACCTCTCTGTCCTCCTCCTCCACCTCTTTCTCCTCCTCCTCCTCCACCACCCTCCTCTTCGTCCTCAACCTCCTCCTCCTCCTCCACCTCTTTCTCCTCCACCACCTCCTCCTTTTTCTCCTCTTCTTCACCTTCTCCTCCTTCTCCTCCTTCCTCCTCTTTCATCTAGTTCATGTACATACATGTATCTTGTGCCACTATAGCCTAAGTTTACACACTATGACTTCCGTGTGACGTTGGTGTGGTGTGTTGTGTTGTGTTGTGTTTCGGTGACTTGTACATACATGCATCTCGTGCCACTATAGCCTAAGTTAAGCGCCGAACTTGTGGCGACACCGACGCACTCAAGAGCTGAGAAAGCTAGCATGTGCCAGTAATATCTCGTATAGTTTATGCACCGAAAACCAAGAGGGGTGGACAATGATAATGTCAATATACAGCAATATGATGCACCACAGCGAACTGCAGGGTCCCCGCCACATGCACGCACACAAACAAACGCACTGACAAACACCAGCGCTCGCGTGCGCGTGCGCGCATGCATACCCACCCCCCTGCCAAAAAGGTGCCGTTTTGGGCAAAGACGTGCACCAAAGAGCCGTTTTCAGGCGCATCCTACCCCGACTTTTGCACGAATACAGACCCAAAGGCACCGGGACAATATGGCACCGGATGCATACTCGCTCCCCTACCATCTATCACGTCTGTGGCGCCGGACTTGTGGCGACACCGACGCCCTCAAGAGAGAAGAAAGCTAGTTTGTGGCAAGGAAATCTCGTATAGTGTACGCACCGAAAACCAAGCAGGGCGCACAATACTAATGACAATATACAGCAATATGATGCACCACAGCATACTGCAGGGTCCCCGACACATGCGCGGACACAAACAAACGCACTGACAAACACCACGCGCGCGCGCGCGTGCGTGCGTGCATGCATACCCACCCCCCTGCCAAAAAGGTTCCGTTTGGGGCAAAGACAGGCCCCAAAGAGCCATTTTCAGGCCCGTCCTGCCCCGACTTTTGCACGGTTTACAGACCGCAAGGCACCGTGACAATATGGCACCGGATGCATACTTGCTCCCTTACCATCTTCGACGTGAGTGGCGCCGGACTTGTGGCGACACCGACGCCCTTAAGAGCTGAGAAAGCTAGTTTGTGGCAAGGAAATCTGGTACAGGGTACGCACCGAAAACCAAGCAGGGCGCACAATAATAATGACAAAATACAGCAATATGATGCACCACTGCAAACTGACGGGTCCCCGCCACATATGCACACACAAACAAACGCACTGATAAACACCAGCGCTACCGTGCGTGCATGTATGCATACCCAACACCCTGCAAAAAAGGTGCCGTTTGGGGCAAAGGCTGTCACCAAAGAGCCGTTTTCAGGCCAATCCTGCCCCGACTTTTGCACGGTTACAGACCCCAAGGCACCGGGACAAAATAGCACTGGATGCATACTCGCTCCCCTACCATCTTCGACATGTGAGGCGCCAGACTCGTGGCGACACCGACGCCCTCAACAGCTCAGAAAGCTAGTTTGTGGCAAGGAAATCTCGTACACTCTACGCACTGAAAACCAAGCAGGGCGCTCAATAATAATGACAATATACAGCAATATGATGCACCACAGCAAACTGCAGGGTCGCCATCACATGCGCGCACACAAACAAATGCACTGACAAACACTAGCGCGCTCGCGCGTGCGCATGCATACCCACCCACTTGAGAAAAAGGTGCCGTTTGGGGCAAAGACGGGCCCCAAAGAGCCGTATTCAGGCCCCTTGTACCCCGAAATTTGCATGGTTACAGACCCCAAGGCACCGGGACAATATGGCACTGGATATATACTCGCTCCCCTACCATCTTCGACGTGTGTGGCGCCGGACTTGTGGCGACTCCGACGCCCTCAAGAGCTGAGAAAGCTAGTTTCTGGCAAGGAAATTTCGTACAGTGTACGCACTGAAAACCAAGCAGGGCGCACAATAATAATGACAATATACAGCAATATGATGCACGACAGCAAACTGCAGGATCCACGTCACATGCGCGCACACAAACCAACGCACTGACAAACACCATTGCGCGCACGCCTACGCGAATACATACCCACCCCCCAGCCAAAAAGGTGCCGTCTTGGGGCAAAGACGGGCCCAAAAGAGCAGTATTCAGGCCACTTGTCCCCCGACTATTGCACGGTTACAGACCCCAAGGCACCGGGACAATATGGCACTGGATATATACTCGCTCCCCTACCATCTTCAACGTGTGTGGTATCGGACTTGTGGCGACTCCGACGCCCTCAAGAGCTGAGAAAAGCTAGTTTGTGGCAAGGAAATCCCGTACAGTGTACGCACCGAAAACCAAGCAGGGCGCATAATAATAATGACAATATCAGCCAGAGATGCACACACAGCAAACTGCAGGGTCCCGCCACATGCACGCACACAAACAAACGCACTGACAAAACACAAGGCACGCGTGAGTGCCCCAAACCATACCCAACCCCCTGCCAAAAAGGTGCCGTCTTGGGCAAAGACTGGCCCCAAACAGCCATTTTCAGGCCCGTCCTGCCCTGATTTTGCAGTTTACAGACCCCAAGGCACCGGGGACAAATATGGCACCGGATGCATACTAGCTCCCCTACCATCTTCAACATGTGTGGCGCCGGACTTGTGTCGACACCGAGCCCTCAAGAGCTGAGAAAGCTAGTTTGTGGCAAGGAATTCTCGTACAGTGTACGCACCGAAAACCAAGCAGGGCGCACAATAATAATGACAATATACAGCAATATGATGCACCACAGCAAAGTTGCAGGGTCCCTGTCACATGCACGCACACAAACAAACGCACTGACAAACACCAGTGCGTGCGCAAGTGCGGCATCCAAATCCACCCCCCCTGCCAAAACGTTTCCGTTTGGGGCATAGACGGGCCCAAAGAGCCGTTTCTCAGGCCCGTCCTGCCCCCGACTTTTGCACGGTTTTAGACCCCAAAGCACAGGGACAATATGGCACCGGATGCATACTCGCTCCCCTACCATCTTTGACGTGTGTGGCGCCGGACTTGTTGCGACACCGAACCCCTCAAGAGTTAAGAAAGCTAGTTCGTAGCAAGGAAATCTCTACAGTGTACGCACCGAAAACCCAGCAGGTCGCACAATAATAATGACCAGTATACAGCAATATGATGCACCACAGTAAAACTGAAGTGTCCCCGCCACTTGCGTACACACAAAACAAACGCACTGAACAAACACCATCGGGTGCGTGCGGGCGCAAATGCATACCCACCCCCCTGAGAAAAAAGGTGCCGGATTGGGCAAAAACGGGCCCGAAAAGAGCCGTTTTCAGGCCCGTCCTGCCCCCGACTTTTGCACGG
Organism: Stramonita haemastoma; assembly: GCA_030674155.1. Classification (NCBI taxonomy): domain Eukaryota; kingdom Metazoa; phylum Mollusca; class Gastropoda; order Neogastropoda; family Muricidae; genus Stramonita; species Stramonita haemastoma. The sequence continues at coordinate 17,623 of JASPKP010000215.1, forward strand.
TTACAGACCGCAAGGCACCGTCACGATATGGCACCGGACGCATACTGCTCCCTTGCCATCTTTGACGTGAGTGGCACCGGACTTGGGGCGACACCGGACGCCCTCTAAGCTTAGAAATCTAGTTTTGTGGCAAGGAAATCTCGTATAGGGTACGCACCAAAAACCAAGCAGGACGCATGATAATTAATGACAAGTATACAGCAATATGATCCACCACAGCAAAGTGAAGGGTCCCCGCCACATGCGCGGAAAAAACAAAACAAACGCACTGACAAACACCAGCGCGCGCGTACGCGCGCGTAGGCATACCCACCCCCTGCCAAAAAAGGTGCCGTTTGGGGCCCAAGACGGGCCCAGAAGAGCCGTTTTCTGGCCCGACCTGCCCAGACTTTTGCACGGTTAACAGACCCCCAAGGCACCGGGACAATATGGCAACGGATGCATAATCGCTCCCTTACCATCTTCAACGTGTGTGGCGCGGACTTGTGGCGACACCGACGCCCTCAAGAGCTAAGAAAGCTAGTTTGTGGCAAGGAAATCTTGGTACAGTGTTACGCACCGAAAACCAAGCAGGGCGCACAATAATAATGACAATATACATGCAATATGATGCACCATAGTAACTGAAGGGTCCTCGCCAAATGCACTTACACAAACAAACGCACTGACAAACACCCAGCACGCGCGTTTGTACGGCATGCATAACTACCCCCCTTCCGAACCGGTGCCGTTTCGGGCAAAGGCGGGCACCAACGAGCCGTTTTCCAGGCCCGCCCCTGCCCCGTCTTTTCCACGGTTACAGACCCCACAGGCACCGGGACAATATGGCACCGTAAGCATTCTCGATCCCTTACCATCTTCGAGTGGTGTGTGGCGCCGGACTTCTGGCAAGACCGACGCCCTCAAGAGCTGAGAAAGCTAGTTTGTGGCAAGGAATATCTCGTACAGTGTACGCACCGAAAACAAGCAGGGCGCACAATAATAATGACATTATACAGCAATTATGATGCCCCACAGCAAACTGCAAGGGTCTCCGCCACATGTGCGCACACAAACAAACGCACTGACAAACACCCAGCGCGCGCGCAAGGAAGGCGCATGCATACCCACCCCCCCTACCAAAAAGATGCAGTTTGGGGCAAAGCCGGGCCCCAAAGAGCCGTTTTCAGGCCCGTCCTGCCCTCCGACCTTTTGGCACGGTTACAGACCCAAGGACCGGGACAATTTATGGTGCCGGTGCAATACTCGTTCCCCTACCATCTTCGAGTGTGTGGCGCGGACTTGTGGCGACACCGACGCCCTCAAGAGCTGAGAAAGCTAGTTTGTGGGCAAGGAAATCTCGTACAGTGTACGCACTGAAAAACCAAGCAGGGCTTGGTTTAGAACGGAGGGGTTGGACTTAACAGGATCAAAAATACATACATGTATATATTCTGTCCGTTGTTGTTTTTTTACAATTTCAGGATGAGAGAGGAGACGTATTGAGGAGCGGGAGGATTGGTGGACCAACGCCTTTGGGGTTTGGCGCGTCAATGGCAGCGTCACTGTGTCTCGGGCAATAGGTTGGTGGTGCCCTTGGATTTCTTTCCCTCTCCCCCCCTTTTTCTTTTCCCCAGTTTTTATGGGAAGTATAGTTTGTTTGTTTGTTTGTTTGTGTTGTGTGGTGTGTGTGTGTGTGTGTGTGTGTGTGTTTGTGTGTGTGTGTGTGTGTGTTGTGTGTGTGTGTGTGTGTGCGTTTTATTTGTTTATTTATCATTTTATTTATTCTTTTATTTGAGGATAATAGAATAAGCACTCATGTACTTTTTTACATCCAGTCCCCATGTTTGTGTTTTATTTTCTATTTTAATGTTAGATATGTTCTAACCACTAGGCTATCCTGTTCCCGCCACATGGGCGCACACAAACAAAGGCCCTGACAAAACCACCAGCGCGCGCACGCGTGCGCGCATGCATACCCACCCCCCTGCCAAAAAAGTGTCGTATTGGGGGCAAAGACGGGCCCCAAAGAGCCGTATTCAGGCCCGTCCTGCCCCGACTTTTGCACGGTTACAGACCTCAAGGCACCGAGGACAATGTGGCACCGGATGCATACTCGCTAACATACCATCTTCGACGTGTGTGGCGCCGGACTTGTGGCGACTCCGACGCCCTCTAAAGCTTAGAAAGTAGTTTGTGGCAAGGAAATCTCGTACACTCTACGGACCGAAAACTAAGCAGGGCGCACAATAATAATGACAATATACAGCAATATGATGCACCAGAGCAAACTGCAGGGTTCCCGCCACATGCGCACACACAAACAAACGCACTGACAAACACCAGCGCTTGCGAGCGTTCCCGAATCCATACCCACCCCCCTACCAAAAAGGTTCCGTTTGGGGCAAAGACAGGCCCCAAAGAGCCGTTTTCAGGCCCGTCCTGCCCCGACTTTTGCACGGTTACAGACCCCAAGGCACCGGGACAATATTGCACCGGATGCATACTCGCTCCACTACCATCTTCGACGTGTGTGGCGCCGGACTTGTGGCGACACCGACGCCCACAAGAGCTCAGAAAGCTAGTTTGTGGCAAGGAAATCTGGTATAGTGTCTGCACCGAAAATCAAGCAGGTCGCACAATAATAATGACAATATACAGCAATATAATGCCTCACAGCAAACTGCAGTCCCCACCACATATGCACACACACAAACAAACGCACTGACAAACACCAGCGTTTGCGTGCTTACGCACATACGTACCCACCCCTCTGCCAAAGAGGTGCCGTTTGGGGCAAAGACGGGCCCCAAAGAGCAGTTTTCAGTCCCGTCCTGCCCTGACTTTTGCACGGTTACAGACCCCAAGGCACCGGGACAAAATTGCGCCGGATGCATACTCGCCTCCCCTACCATCTTCGACGTGTGTGGCGCCGGACTTGTGGCAAGACCGACGCCCTCAAGAGCTGAGAAAGCTAGTTTGTGGCAAGGAAATCTCGTACAGTGTACGCACCGAAAACCAAGCAGGGCGCACAATAATAATGACAATATACAGCAATATGATGCCCACAGGAAACTGCAGGCTCTCCGCCACATGTGCGCACACAAACAAACGCACTGACAAACACAAGCGCGCGCGTGCGCGCATGCATACCCACCCCCCTGCCAAAAAGGTGCCGTTTGCGGCAAAAACGGGCCCCAAAGAGCCGTATTCAGGCCCGTCTTGTCCCGACTTTTGCACGGTTGCAGACCCCAAGGTACAGGGACAATATCGCACCGGATCCATTCTCGCTCCCCTACCATCTTCGACGAGTGTGGGGACACCGACGCCCTTAAGAGCTGAGAAAGCTACTTTGTGGCAAGGAAATCTCGTACAGTGTACGCACCGAAAACCAAGCAGTTCGCACAATAATAATGACAATATACAACAATATGATGCACCACAGCGAACTGCAGGGTCCCCGCCACATGCTCGCACACTAACAAACACACTGACAAACACCAGGGAATGCGTGCGTTCGCGCATGCATACCCACCCCCTTGCGAAAAAGGCGCCGTTTGGGGCAAAGACTGGCCCCAAAGAGCCGTTTACAGGCCCGTCCTGCCCTGACTTTTGCACGGTTACAGACCCTACTGCACCGGGATAATATTGCACCGGATGCATGCTCGCTCCCCTACCATCTTCGACGTGTGTGGCGCCGGACTTGTGGCGACACCGACGCCTGAAGAGCTGAGAAAGCTAGTTTGTGGCAAGGAAATCTCGTATAGTGTACGCACCGAAAACCAAGCAGGGCGAACAATAATAATAACAACATACAGCAATATGATGCACCACAGCAAACTGCAGGGTACCCGCCACAGGCGCACACACAAACAAACGCACTGACAAACACCAGTGCGCACGCGCGCGCGCTCATGCATACCCACCCCCCTGACAAAAAGGTGCTGTTTTGGGTAAAGACGGGCCCCAAAGTTCCGTTTTCACGCCCGTCCTGCCCCGACTTTTCCACGGTTACAGACCCCACAGCACCGGGACAATATTGGCACTGGAAGCATACTCGCTCCCCTACCATCTTTGACATGTGTGGCGCCAGATTTGTGGCGACACCGACGCCATGAAGAGCTGAGAAAGCTAGTTTGTGGCATCGAAATCTGGTATTGTGTACGCACCGAAAACCAAGCAGGGCGCACAATGATAATGACAATATACAGGAATATGATGCACCACAACAAACTGCAGGGTCCCCGCCAAATCCGTGTACACAAATAAACGCACTGACAAACACCAGTTCGCGCACTCGTCGCGCATGCAAACCCATCCTCCCTGCCAAAAGGGTGCCGTTTTGGGCAAAGGCGGTACCCCAAAGAGCCGTTTTCAGACCCGTCCTTCCCCGACTTTTTCACGGTTACAGACCCCAAGGCACAGGGACAATATGGCACCGGATGTATACTCGCTCCACTACCATCTTTTAAGTGTGTGGCGCCGGACTTGTGGCGACACCGACGCCCTCAAGAGCTGAGAAAGCTAGTTTATGGAAGGAAATTGGTACAGTGTAGCACCGAAAACCAAGCAGGGCGCACAATAGTAATGACAATATACAGCAATATGATGCCCCACAGCAAACTGCAGGGTCTCCGCCACATGGGCCACACAAACAAACGCCCTGACAAACACCAGCGGGCGTGCGCGCATGCATACCCACCCCCCTGCCAAAAAGGTGCCGTTTGGGGCAAAGACGGGCCCCAAAGAGCCGTATCAGGCCCGTCCTGCCCCGACTTTTGCACGGTTACAGACCTCAAGGCACCGGGACAAATGTGGCACCGGATGCATACTCGCTAACATACCATCTTCGACGTGGTGGCGCCGGACTTGTGGCGACACCGACGCCCTCAAGAGCTGAGAAAGCTAGTTTTGGCAAGGAAATCTCGTACAGTGTACGCACCGAAAACCAAGCAGGCCGCACAATAATAATGACAATATACAGCAATATGATGCACCAGAGCAAACTGCAGGGTTCCTGCCACATGCGTACACACAAACAAACGCACTGACAAAACACCAGCGCATGCGAGCGTTCCCGAATCCATACCCACCCCCCTTCCAAAAAGGTTCCGTTTGGGGCAAAGACAGGCCCCAAACAGCCGTTTTCAGGCCCGTCCGCCCCGACTTTTGCACGGTTACAGACCCCAAGGCACGGGACAATATGGCACTGGATATATACTCGCTCCCTACCATCTTCGACGTGTGTGGCGCCGGACTTGTGGCGACACAGACGCCCAAAAGAGCTGAGAAAGGTAGTTTGTGGCAAGGAAATCTGGTATAGTGTCCGGACCGAAAACCAAGCAGGTCGCACAATAATAATGACAATATACAGTAATATGATGCCTCACTTCAAACTGCACGTTCCCGCCACATTCGCGCACAAAACAAACGCACTGACAAACACCAGCGCGCGCCGTGCGTGCGGCATGCATATACATCGCCTTGCCAAAAAGGTTCCGTTTGGGGCAAAGACGGGCCCCAAGGAGCCGTTTTCAGGCCCGTCCTGCCTCGACTTTTGCACTGTTACAGACCCCAAGGCACCGGGACAATATGGCACCGGAAGCATAGTCGCTCCCTTACCATCTTCGACGTGTTTGGCGCCGGACATTTGGCGACACCGACACCCTCAAGAGCTGAGAAAGCTACTTTGTGGCAAGGAAATCTCGTACAGTGTACGCACCGAAAACCAAGCAAGCCGCACAATAATAATGACAATATACAGCAATATAATGCACCACAGCAAAGTGCAGGGTCCCTGCCACATGTGCGCACACAAACAAACGCACTGACAAACACCAGTGCGCAAGCGCATGCGCGCATGCATACCAACACCCCTGCGAAAAAGGTGCCGTTTGGGGACAAAGACGGGCCCAAAAGAGCCGTTTTCAGGCCCATCCTGCTCCGACTTTTGCACGGTTACTACCCCATGGCACCGGGACAATGTGGCACCGGATGCATACTCGCTAACATACCATCTTCGACGTGTTTGGCGCCGGACTTGTGGCGTCACCGACGCCCTCAAGAGCTGAGAAAGCTAGTTTGTGGCAAGGAAATCCCGTACACTGTACGCCACGAAAACCAAGCAGGGCGCAAAATAATAATGACAATATACAGCAATATGATGCACCAGAGCAAACTGCAGGGTTCCGCCACATATGCACACACAAACAAACGCACTGACAAACACCATGCACGCGCGACCATTCCCGAATCCATACCCACCCCCTTCCAAAAAGGTTCGTTTGGGGCAAAGACGGCCCCAAAGAGCCGTTTTCAGGCCCGTCCTGCCCCGACTTTTGCACAGTTACAGACACCAAGGCACCGGGTCAATATGGCAACGGATGCATACTCGCTAACATACCATCTTCGACGTGTGTGGCGCCGGACTTGTGGCGACACCGCGCCCTCAAGAGCTGAGGAAGCTACTTTGTGGCAAGGAAATCTCGTACACTGTACGCACCGAAAACCAAGCAGGGCGCACAATAATAATGACAATATACAGTAATATCATGCACCACAGCAAACTGCAAGGTCGCCGCCACATGCGCGCACACAAACAAACGCACTGACAAACACCCAGCGCGCGCCGTGCGTGCGCGCATGCATACCCACGTCCTGCCAAAAAGGTGCCGTTTGGGGCAAAGACAGGCCCCAAAGAGCCGTATTCAGGCCATCCTACCCTGACCTTTGCAGGGTTACAGATCCCAAGGCACCGGGACAATCTGGCACTGGATATACTCGCTAACCATACCATCTTCGACGTGTGAGGCGCCACACTTGTGGCGACACCGACGCCCTCAAGAGCTCAGAAAAGCTAGTTTGTGGCAAGGAAATCTCGTACACTCTACGCACTGAAAACCAAGCAGGGCGCACAATAATAATGACAATATACAGCAATATGATGCACCACAGCAAACTTCAGGGTCGCTATCACATGCGCGCACACAAACAAACGCACTGACAGACACTAGCGCGCTCGCGCGTGCGCATGCATACCAACCCACTAGAAAAAAGGTGCCGTTTGGGGCAAAGACGGGCCCCAAAGAGCCGTTTTTCCCGGCCCCTTGTCCCCCGAAATTCGCATGTTACAGACCCAAGGCACCGGGACATATTGGCAACCGGATGCTACTCGCTCCCATACCATCTCGACGTGTGTGGCGCCGGACTTGTGGCGACTCCGACGCCCTCAAGAGCTGAGAAAGCTAGTTTGTGGCAAGGAAATCTCGTACAGTGTACGCACCGAAAACCAAGCAGGGCGCACAATAATAATGACAATATACAGCAATATCATGCACGAAAGCAAACTGCAGGATCCACGCCACATGCGCGCACACAAACCAACGCACTGACAAACACCATTGCGCGCACGCCTACGCGAATGCATACCCACCCCCCTTTCAAAAAGGTGTCGTTTGGGGCAAAGACGGGCCCCAAAGAGCCGTATTCAGGCCCCTTGTCCCCCGACTATTGCACGGTTACAGACCCCAAGGCACCGGGACAATATGGCACTGGATATATACTCGCTCCCCTACCATCTTCGACGTGTGTGGTGTCGGACTTGTGGCGACTCCGACGCCCTCAAGAGCTGAGAAAAGCTAGTTTGTGGCAAGGAAATCCCGTACAGTGTACGCACCGAAAACCAAGCAGGGCGCATAATAATAATGACAATATACAGCAATATCATGCACCACAGCAAACTGCAGTGTCCCCGACACATGTGCGCACACAAACAAACGCACTGACAAACACCAGCGTGCGCGCTCGTGCGCGCATGCCTACCCACCCCCCTACCAAAAAGGTGCCGTTTGGGGCGAAGACGGGCCCCAAAGAGCCGTATGCCAATTTATCTGCCAACCCCTACAATTTTTTAGTATTCTTACTAAATATTGACTACAAATAATATGTAGTCACATTTTAAAAAGGGGGGGTGGGGGGATGAATTTGAGAAGAAAAAGAAGCGGGAGGGTGAACTGAAAGAGATGGGAAAAAAGAAAGAAAAGGAAAACAATCTTTTAACAAAAGGGTTATCTTCCTGGGCCATGCAGCATCTTGTACAGAGTGGCGGTAGGAAACATGTTTGGTGTTTTCACCGATTTTGAAAGTATGAAAAAATGTACTGTGTGCTTGTTTTGGGGGTTGAGGCATGTCACGCATAATATTACGTCAAATTTGGACTCGTTCAGTCAAATTAAGAAATGAAGATGCTATTCTGAAAAAAAAAATCTTCAACTTAAGCATAGAAAACAACAAAAGCCTTCGTGTTTTTAACCGAATGATAACCGTACACTGTACACTGGAATTCATGGCGCTGAAATCAGGTGCTCACAAACAGGTAGGTACTGCATTTGATTTTGACTTCGTCTTCCGTACATTTTGACACACTAGTGGTGCATCGTGTGACAAAAACGGTCAGGTTCTTAGCTATGAAGTCACCGAGACGAACGAGAAATGTGCAGTTTTTCTTTTCCCCAGTACATAGAAATTCGACAGGTCTAACACTCGAAACTGGGAACACTGTGGTGGTGTTGCGTGCTTTGAGCACATCGCGAAAATTGTCAGCTGAATAATTTAACACAATAACAGTAGACACAAGTCCCTTACTGTAAAAATGATCGCCCCCAATTTATTTTCTCCACGATCTACTTTTGTTAAACACCTCTCTTTCCTACACACTTCTGACTTCACTCCCTGTCCCCCCACTTCATTCCGATCCTATAGGCGCCTACGCACGCTCCCCCCCCCCCCTCTCTCTCTCTCTCTCTGACATCAACAATCGGCACCCTGACAGCCCTACATACACGGGCATGCACACACACACGCAGCGCGCGTGCGTGCACACACACACACACACACACACACACACACACACACGTGCATATATATCATATGCATGTGTGCATGCGTGGCTTGATCTTGTATGTTTGTGTGCGCGCACACACACTTTGAGCCCATATTAAAGAATGCTCAGACAAAAACTGTATTGATCACAATTTTCTTGAAATAAAACCAAACCAAAAACAACAAAGCATTAACAACAAATATTGCATGAAAAAAAACAACAACAAAACATTGCACGCGTGTGTTTGTGTGTGTGTGTGGACAGGTGTGGAGCTGAGGCACCTGCACAGAGAGACAGAGCTGCAGGTGTACCGCGTGTGCCGGGAATGGAACCACCAACTGCCGAGCTATGTGGCCCCGCCCCCACCCCCACCCTCACTGCCCGTGTCGGTGCACGCCATCAAGAACACGCGTCACCGCATGGAAGATAGTCACGTCGTTCTGCCTGATCTCAACACGCTTTTCCAGCTGCAGGTAATGTGTCTGTGTGTGTGTGTGTGTGTGTGTGTGTGTGTGTGTGTGTGTGTGTGTGTGTGTGTGTGTGTGTGTGTGTGTTTGCCCACCAGTAATTTAGGCAGCCGATTTCAACTTCAGGGATGATATCTAGATGTGATGCTAGTGTGCATGGGTTACTTTTTTCTTTTCTTTTTTTTTGTTTAGATTTTGTCATCAGTTCTTAGTGTTCTTAGTGGCATACAATGGCCTACTCTCCTGAAAGGAAGAAAGGGGTTTATTAACGTGCACATAAGATGTTCTGCATACATTTGTACACAGGACCTGGGTTTATTGTCTCATCTGAAGGACTTTGAGGGGATTGGAGTCTGTACTGATATTTATTCCTGAGGACAAAAAATTCTTTGTTAAGATGTTCTGCATACATTTGTACACAGGACCTGGGTTTACTGTCTCATCTGAAGGACTTTGAGGGGAGTGGAGTCTGTAATGATGTTAACACCTGATGAAAAAAAAGTTGTTTGATCTGATGTCTCAGTAGTGGCTTATACGCACACTGTTGGATCACAAGCCTAAATGCTCTAACCACTAGGCTGTCCTGGCTTTCATTTTTAAAATATTCAAACTGTGGCCATTTGAAGGGAAATTACTCAGGCTGTTAGATCAGCCATGTTGCTTGACTAGAGTTTTTACCCTTTAACTGTTTACTGATTAAACACAAATTTCTGAATAATTGTCATAAAGTAAACTTGTCAGTGATTTTTTTTTCCAATAAAGACATTTGCATAAAAGTTCTTAAATTTTTCACTGAAAAGGAAAAGTTTAGCTGTAACACTGATTTGGAGGGTTGCGTAAACTTGAGTATGTGGGGAATTAATCATCATTGAATCTTTTCCATGAAGAAAGTGGGTACTTTATACTTGCACTTTGTTAAGGCAAGCGTTCAAACGTGTTCAAAGTTTGTTTTTTTTCTTTTTTTTAGTTTGTTTTAACGTGTTCAAAGTGTGTGTGTGTGTGTGTGTGTGTGTGTGTGTGTGTGTGTGTGTGTGTGTGTGTGTGTGTAAGAGAGAGTTTGAGATAGAGAGAGAGAGAGAATATAGACAGACAGAGAAAAGAGGGAAAGGGAAGGGGAGCAAGGAAGAGAAATATTTTCAATGTGTATTTTTCCTGTTGCTGTGTCTTCATTGCTATGCACACTGTGCTGACACAGGACAGCCCTAGTCAGTCGTACTACGTGGTGTTCGATGGCCACTGTGCTGACACAGGACAGCCCTAGTCAGTCGTACTACACGGTGTTCGATGGCCACGCGGGCTCTGAGGCCGCCACGTTCTCCGCCAGCCAGCTGCACGTCAACCTTCTGCGTGACCCCAACTTGGCCTCCAACCCCCAACTGGCCTTCAAGCGAGCCTACAGCCTGACCGACCGGCAGTTTGCCAAGAAGGGGGAGGAACAGGTGAGGTTTTTTGGTTTTCTTTTTGTTTCTTCTTTTTCTTTTTTATGGTTTTTTTCCCATTCCTCGACAAGAGCTCCAAGATTCAGGTGAACAGGTTCAGGTTGAGGAACAGGTGAACCTTTTTTTTTTTTTTGTCTTGCTTCTTTTTTGTTCACCAATCGGTAATGGTGATTTTGGTGTATGCGACTGTTTTTACACACCATTAAGGTTTTCTCTATGGGTAACCCGTTATTGGGTAACCAACCAGCTATTAACCCTTCCCTGTGTATCACCCACTACTGGGTTAGAGAAGCATACAAATGTGCAGTGCACATGCACTAGGAAAGAGGGATTCTCTCCTTTAATGTTGGGATAGTGTTAAGGTAGCTGCATTCCATCTTTGCTGATTTAAAAAATAAATACAGGATGGAGATAGCTCGTCTCATCCTTTTAACTCCTCTAGTATCTTTGTTGTTGTTGTTGTCTGTAGTTTTCTGAGACAACATTTGTGTATTTAACTGCTCTGTAACTTCTTTCCCTGGATTTTTGATCACCAACTATCAATGGATCATATTTTTTTAGAAATATGTTCTACGAGTGTTTAATATAAAGTTTACAGTACATTTTGAATTTGGATTTTGTTTTGCCTCGAACACATTGACATACTACACATGAATTTTGGACCATAATTGTACATGTCACATGCATTGTTGATGGATGGTTATTGCACACCAACATTTTTTTTTTAATGTAAAGATGGCCTACTCTAAAAGGTGGATATGGTTTTAGCCTCTGTGCAAGACATTCTGCTTGCTTTTGCACATTGGACCTGGGTCGTCTTGTGCAAAGGACTTTGAGAGGAGTGGAGTCAGCACCAATGTTAATTCCAGGGCAAGGGGGTGGGATAGCCTAGTGGCCAGAGCTTTGTGCTCGTGATCTGAGGGTTCAGGATCAAGCCACCATAGAGGTGCCTGTTTTAGGGAAATTTCCCCTGGAATTAACATCAGTACTGACTCCACTCCCCTTAAAGTCCTTTGGATGAGGCTATAAACCGAGATGGACAGTGTTAAATATTTGAAAGGATTGGGATGTGTTGGTTTTTAACCTGAAGTTGAAAGTTACTGAAACTGAATGAGGTGACAGCCCTGATATGGCTTTCGTGGTTAGTAGGCCTGTAAATAGTAGTGGTAGTAGTAGTAGTAGTAGTAGTAGTAGTAGTAGTAGTAGTAGTAGTAGTAGTAGTATCATTATTATCATTTTTTAAAATTTTATCATTATAACCAAGATCCTGTGTGTGAACACATGCAGAACATCTTGGGCACATGTTAAAAACTTGTTCTGCCTCTTGGAGGGGTAGGCCATTTCATGCTGGTAGGAACAGATGGCGAAATTTTATAAAAGCGCATGCTTACAGGTGTTGTGGTTAGACACCATCCCAGAAATCGGAACGTGGTTACACTAATGGTGGGTAAAAATGATGGCATACGCTAAATCTCACCATTGGTGAACCTCAGCACTCTAGCCCAGAAACAGGGGCAAGAGATCACCTCAGACAGACACATGAGTGGAGATGGAAAGGCATGAACTTTGCTTACTTTACTCTGTTACCTTTGTCTTAGTATTAATGAAGATACTCAAGATAACTGTATTTCTACATTGTTTTTTGCTGCTAAAAAACAAACCCAAAAAACTTGCAAGATAATTGAAACATTGATATTATGTACTACAATCACAATGTCAGAATGCTACATACTGTATTGAAATTGAACATTTTGTTGTTGTTTTTTCGCTTTAACAACCTTCCACTTTAAGTGATATTGGACGATAAATGAATGTTTTGTATTGATGAAGATGTACATGCTTTATGAGAGAATATAACCGGCAATGCAAGATAAAAAAAATAATAATAATTAAATTGTGCTTAATTTTTTAATTTCTAAACCACCTGCCATTCTTTTTTGCACATATCTTTCACGTCGATGATTGTGTGTTTTCTACAGAAATGACGCAGTGGGTCGACAGGAGTCAGCGTGCTGTTAAGGGGAGATGACTGCTAGGTGTGGTGGCTGGGAGACTGGCAGGCGATGGTGGTTGGAGAGGGACGAGCCATCCCCTCATGGCCCCCCACAAGCCCAACAGAGAGGTGCGGCTGCTGCTCTGTCTGTACTTCAGGCAGTGTCCTTTCTGGTTTGGCCAGGAATTGTAAAAGTGTGTTTTCAGCAGTTGCTGTTCTTTGTTGTACGTGGGTGTTTTTGCTTCATGTGGTTGGTTTTTTTGTGTGGACTGGTGAATTCAGCCTGAAAGGAACACTTTTTTAATTTTACTTAGGTGAAAAAAAAATTTTTAAAGTAAAAAAATCATTTTTTTCCCTCGGCTACATCTCTGATGATGAGGTTTTTGCACATGTGACTGTCCCCCCCCCCCCCCCCCGCCCACCTATTCAGGTAGCTGCATTCTAATTCAGGGAAGGTGTCTAAACATGCCACTTGTGTGCATGCACTGTTTAAAAAAAATTCTCATCCATTCCTATTGGCATGAAATGGCCTACTCTTTTGAAAGGTGGGACAGGTTTTTAACATGTGCACAAGATGTTCTGTATGCGTTTGCACACAGGGCCTGGGTTTATTGTCTCATCTGAAGGACTTTGACATTCAGTTCATTTTTTTTTTTCATCAAACCGGGAAGAAAGGGTGAGACTGGGAATCAAACCCAGAACCTCACAGTTTACATGTTAGACAGGGGAATGTCTTAAACCATCCTGCCACTTTTCTCCTGAAATGTGAACAGAGTTGATAATGTTGCACAAGAAAAAGCTGTAACATATATTACATATGTGTGATTGACTCTCAAGGTAACAATCCAAGAGGAGGCCATTGTGTGCTGGTGGGAACAGATAACAAGATTTGCAAAACTGCATACACATGGGGACTGGATGTAAAAAAGCACACAAGTGCTTACTCTATTATCCTTGATATTAAAGAATAAATAAATAAATAAATTTTTAAAAACCAACCCCATTTGATTTGGTTAAAAAGGATGGGTTGGACTTAACAGGATCAAAAATACACACATGTATATAATCTGTTGTTTGACAATTTCAGGATGAGAGGAGACGTATTGAGGAGCTGGGAGGGTTTGTGACCAACGCCTTTGGGGTTTGGCGCGTCAATGGCAGCGTGGCTGTGTCTTGGGCAATAGGTCAGTTAGTGTCCTTGGATTTCTTCCCTCCCCCCCCCCCCTTTTTTTCTTTCCCCCAGTTTTATGGGAAGGTTTTCCCCCATAATAACCATTTTCCCAAATTCCCCATAAAAGCCATTTTCCCAATTTCCCCCATAATAACCATTTTCCCAATTTCCCCATAATAACCATTTCCCCAATTTCCTCATAATAACCATTTTCCCAAAATAGCCACTTTCCCATAATAGCCATTTTCCCAATTTCTCCATAAAAGCCATTTTCCCAATTTCCCCCATAATAGCCATTTCCCCATAATAACCATTTTCCCAATTTCCCCCATAGTAACCATTTTCCCCATTTCCCGATAATAACCATTTCCCCAATAAAAGCCATTTTCCCAATTCCCCCAATAAAAGCCATTTTCCCAATTTCCCCATAAAAGCCATTTTCCCAATTTTCCCTAATAGCCATTTTCCCAATTTCCCTCCATAATAGCCACCTTCCCAATTTCCCCATAAAAGCCATTTTCCCAATTTCCCCATAATAGCATTTTCCAAATTTCCACATAATAACCATTTTCCAAATTTCCCCCATAATAACCAATTTCCCAATTTCCCCATAAAAGCCATTTCCCCAATTTCCCCCATAATAACCACTTTCCCAATTTCCCCATAATAGCCACTTTCCCAATTTCCCCATAAAAGCCATTTTCCCAATTTCCCCATAATAACCACTTTCCCAATTTCCCATAATAGCCACTTTCCCAATTTCCCCATAATGGCCAATTCCCCATAATAGCCATTTTCCCATAATAGCAATTTCCCCATAACAGCCATTTTCCCAATTTCCCCACAATAGCCATTTTCCAAATTTCAACCATAATAACCATTTTCCGAATTTCCCCATAAAAGCCATTCTCCAGATTTCCCGATAAAAGCCATTTTCCCAATTTCCCCATAATAGCCATTTTCCCAATTTCCCCATAAAAGCCAGATTCCCAATTTCCCCCATAATAACCATTTTCCCAATTTCCCCATAATAGCCACTTTCCTAATTTCCCCACAATAGCCATTTCCCCATAATAACCAATTTCCCAATTTCCCCCATAATACCCATTTTCCCAAATTCCCATGATAGCCATTTTCCCAATGTCTCCATAAAAGCCATTTTCCAAATTTCCCCAATAATAGCCATTTCCCGATAAAAACCATTTCCCCCCAATTCCCGATAATAACCCTTTCCCCAATTTAAAAAAAAAGCCATTTTCCCAATTTTCCCTTAAAGACTATTTTCCCAATTTCCCCTTAAAAGCCATTTCCCCAATTTCCCCTTTAAAACCATTTTCCCAATTTCCCCTTTAAAACCATTTTCCCAATTTCCCCTTTAAAACCATTTCCCCAATTTCCCCTTTAAATTCATTTTCCCATAAAACCCATTTTTCCATAAAACCCATTTTCCCATAATACCCATTTTCCCATAAAAACCATTTTCCCATAATACCCATTTTCCCATAAAAACCATTTTTTCCAATTTCCCCTATTAAAACCATTTTCCCAATTCCCCTTAAAAACCATTTTCCCAAATTCCTGTTTTAAAACAATTCTCCCAATTTCCCCTTCACAACTTTTTTCCGAATTTCCCCTTTAAAACCATTTTCCCAATTTCCCCTTTTAATACCATTTCCCAATTTCCCTTTAAAAACCATTTTCCCATAATGCCCATTTTCCCATAAAAACCATTTTCCCATAATAGCCATTTTACACAAAAAAACCATTTTCCCAATTTCCCCTTTAAAACCATTTCCCCAACTTCGCCTTTTAAACCATTTCCCCATAAAAACCATTTCCCCTTTAAAACCATTTTCCCATAATAGCCATTTTCCCATTAAAAAAACCATTTTCCAAATTTCCCCTTAAAAACCATTTTCGAATTTCCCCCCTTAAAAACCATTTTCCCAATTTCCCCTTTAAAACCATTTTCCCAATTTCCTCTTTAATACCATTTTCCCATAATACCCATTTTCCCATAAAAACCATTTTCCCAAAATAGCCATTTTCCCAATTTCCCCTTAAAAACCATTTTCCCATTTTCCCCTTTAAAACCATTTCACCCTTTTCCCAATTTCCTCTTTAAAACCACTTTCCCAATTTCCCCTTTAAAACAGTTTTCCCAATTTTCCCATTTAAAACCGTTTTCCCATTTTCCCCTTAAAAACCATTTTCCCAATTTCCCATTAAAAACCATTTTCTCAATTTACCCTTTAAAATCATTTTCCCAATTTCCCCTTTAAAACCATTTTCCCAATTTCCCCTTTAAAACCATTTTCCCATATTACCCATTTTCCATAAAAACCATTTTCCAAATTTCCCTTTTAATTTTCCCATCATACCCATTTTCCCATAAAAACCATTTTCCCATAATACCCATTTTCCGATAAAACTATTTTCCAGTAGTAGCCATTTTACCATAAAAACCATTTTCTCAATTTCCCCTTTGAAACCATTTCCCCAATTTCCCCTAAAAAAAACCATTTCCCCTTAAAAACCATTTTCCCAATTTCACCTCTAAAACCATTTTCCCAATTCCGCTTCAAAACCATTTTCCAAATTTCCCCTTAAAAACCATTTTCCCATAATACCCATTTTCCCATAAAAAACTTTTTTTTTCATTATAGCCATTTTACCATAAAAACCAATTTCCCAATTTCCCATTAAACACCATTTTCCCAATTTCCCCTTAAAACACCATTTCCCAATTTCCCCTTAAAAACCATTTTCTCATAATACCCATTTTCCCATAAAAACCATTTTCCCATAATGTCCATTTTCCCATAAAAACCATTTTCCCATAATAGCCATTTTCCCAATTTCCCCTTAAAAACCATTTTACCAATTTCCCCTTAAACACCATTTCCCAATTTCCCCTTAAAAACCATTTTCCCATAATACCCATTTTCCCATAAAAAACATTTTCCCATAATGCCCATTTTCCAATAAAACAATTTTCCCATTATAGCCATTTTCCCAATTTCCCCTTTAAAACCATTTTTCCCAATTTCCCCTTTAAAACCATTTTCCCAAGTTCCCTTTTAAAACCATTTTCCCCATAATACCCATTTTCCCATAAAAACCATTTTCCCATAATACCCATTTTCCATAAAAACCATTTTCTCATAATAGCCATTTCTCCATAAAAATCATTTTACCAATTTCTCCTAAAAACTATTTTCCCAATTTCCCCTAAAAAACCACTTTCCCAATTTACCCTTAACCAACTTTTTTTTTTAAATACCCATTTTCCCATAAAAACCATTTTCCCATAATGCCCATTTTCCCGTAAAAACCATTTTGCCATAATAGCCATTTTCCCAATTTCGTCTTAAAAACCATTTTCCCAATTTCCCCTTTAAAACCATTTTCCCAATTTCCCCTTAAAAACCATTTTTACCAATTTCCCTTTAAAACCATTTTCCCAAATTCCCCTTAAAAACTATTTTTTACCAATTTCCCCTTTAAAAACCATTTTCCCAATTTCCCCTTTCAAACCATTTTTCCAATTTCTGCTTTCAAAACCATTTTCCCGTTTTCTCAATTTCCCCTTTAAAACTATTTTTCCAATTTCTCCTTTAAAACCATTTTCCCATAAAAACCTTTTTCCCATAATACCCATTTTCCCATAAAAACCATTTTCCCATAATACCCTTTTTCCCAATTTCCCCTTGAAAACCATTTTCCCAATTTCCCGTTTAAAACCATTTTCCGAATTTCCTCTTTAAAACCATTTCCCCTAAAAACCATTTTCCCAATTTCATTTCTTAAACCATTTTCCCTATTTCCCCTTGAAAACCATTTTCCAAATGTTCCCTTAAAAAATATTTTCCCATAATACCCATTTCCCCTTTAAAACCATTTTCCCAATTTCCTTTTTAATGTCATTTTCATACAATACCCATTTTCCCATAAAAACAATTTTCCCATAATAGCCATTTTCCCATTTCCCCTTTAAAACCATTTCACCAATTTCCCAATTTCCCCTTTAAAACCACTTTCCCAATTTCCCCTTTAAAAACCGTTTTCCCAATTTCCCCATAAAACCGTTTTCCCATTTTCCCCTTAAAAACCATTTTACCATAATACCCATTTTCCATAAAAACCATTTTCCCAATTTCCAATTAAAAACCACTTTCCCAATTTCCAATTAAAAACTATTTTCTCAATTTCCCCTTTAAATTCATTTTCCCAATTTCCCCTTTAAAACCATTTTCCCAATTTCCCCTTTAAAACCATTTTCCCATAATACCCATTTTTCCATAAAAACCATTTTCCCAATTTTCCCTTTAAAACCATTTTCCAAATTTCCCTTTTAAAACCATTTTCCCATCATACCCATTTTCCCATAAAAACCATTTTCCCATAATACCCATTTTCCCATAATACCTATTTTCCCGTAATAGCCATTTTACCCTAAGAGCCATTTTCCCAATTTCCCCTTTAAAACCATTTCCCAATTTCCCCTTAAAAACGTTTTCCCCTTAAAAACCATTTTCCTTATTTCACCTCTAAAACCATTTTCCGTATTTCCCCTTGAAAACCATTTTCCAAATTCCCCCTTAAAAACCATTTTCCCATAATACCCATTTTCCCATAAACACCATTTTCCCATAATGCCCATTTTCCCATAAAAATCATTTTGCCATTATAGCCATTTTCCTAATTTCCCCTTAAAAACCATTTTTACCAATTTCCCCTTTAAAACCATTTTCCCAATTTCCCCTTTAAAACCATTTTCCCAATTTCCCCTTGAAACCATTTTTACCAATTTCTCCTTTAAAACCATTTTCCCAATTTCCCCTTTAAAACCATTTTCCCAATTTCCCATAAAAACCATTTTCCCATAATGCCCATTTTCCCATAAAAACCATTTTCCCATAATAGCCATTATCCCAATTTCCCCTTAAAAACCATTTTTCCAATTTCCCCTGAAAAACCGTTTTTTTTTAATTTCCCTTTTAAAACCATTTTCCCAATTTCCCCTTAAAAACCATTTTCCCAATTTCTCCTTTAAAATAGTTTTCCTAATTTCCCCTTAAAAGCCTTTTTCCCATAATACCCATTTTTTCCATAAAAACCATTTTCCCATTATACCCATTTTCCCATAAAAAACCATTTTCCCATAATAGCCATTTTACCATAAAAAACCATTTTCCCAATTTCCCCATACAAACCTTTTTCCAAATTTCCACTTAAAAAACCATTTCCTCAATTTCCCCTTGAAAACTATTTTCCCATAATACCAATTTTCCCCGAAAAAACCATTTTCCCATAATGCCCATTTTCCCATTACAACCTTTTTCCCATAAAAACCATGTTCCCATAATTGCCATTTTCCCAGTCTCCCCATTTAAACCATTGTCCTAATTTCCCCTTTGAAACCATATTCCCATAAAAACCATTTTCCCATAATAGCCATTTTCCCAATTTCCCCTTTAAAACCCTTTTCCCAATTTCCGCTTAAAAACCATTTTACCACTTTCCCCTTTAAAACCATTTCCCCATTTTCCCAATTTCCCCTTTAAATTCATTTTCCCAATTTCCCCTTTAAAATCGTTTTTCCTAATTTCCCCTTAAAAACCATTTTTCCATAATAGCCGTTTTCCCATAAAAACATTTTACCATAATAGCCATTTTACCATAAAAACCTTTTTCCCATTTCCTCTTTAAAACCATTTTCCCAATTTTCCTTTTAAAACCATTTTCCCTGAAAAACCATTTTCCCATAAAACCCATTTTCCCATAATACCCATTTTCCCATAAAACCCATTTTCCTTTAATACCCATTTTCCCATAAAAACCATTTTCCCATTAAAACCATTTTCCTAATTTCCCCTTAAAAACCCTTTTCCCAATTTCCCCTTTACAACTTTTTTTCCCGAATTTCCCCTTTAAAACCATTTTCCCAATTTCCCCTTTTAAAACCATTTTCCCAATTTCCCCTTAAAAGCCATTTTCCCATAATACCCATTTTCCCATAAAAACCATTTACCAAAAAAAAACATTTTCCCAATTTCCCCATTAAAACCATTTCCCCAATTTCCCCTTAAAAACCATTTCCCCATAAAAACCATTTCCCCTTTAAAACAATTTTCCAATAATAGCCATTTTCATATTGAAAAACCATTTTCCCAATTTCCCCTTAAAAACCATTTTTGCAATTTCCCCTTAAAAACCATTTTCCCAATTTCCCCTTTAAAACCATTTTCCCATAAAACCCATTTTCCCATAAAACTCATTTTCCCATAATACCCTTTTTCCCATAAAAGCCATTTTCCAATAATACCCATTTTCCTATAAAAATCATTTTCCTAATTTCCCCTTAAAAACCATTTTCCCAGTTTCCCCTTAAAAACCATTTTCCCAATTTCCCCTTTTAAAACCATTTTCCCAATTTCCCCTTTAAAACCATTTCACCATTTTCCCAATTTCCCCTTTATAACCACTTTCCCAATTTCCCCTTTAAAACCGTTTTCCCAATTTCCTTATAAAACTGTTTTCCCATTTTCCCCTTTAAAACCATTTTCCCCAATTTCCCCTTTTAAACCATTTTCCCAATTTCCCCTTAAAAATCGCTTTCCCAATTTCCCCTTTAAAACCGTTTTTCCCAATTTCCCCATAAAACCATTTTCCCATTTTCCCCTTGAAAACCAATTTCCCAATTTCCCCTTTAAAACCATTCCCCCAATTTCCACTTAAAAACCACTCCCAATTTCCCATTAAAAACCATTTTCTCAATTTCCCCTTTAAAATCATTTTTCCCAATTTCCTCTTTATAACCATTTTCCCAATTTCCCCTTTAAAACCATTTTCCCATAATACCCATTTTCCCATAAAAACCATTTTCCCAATTACCCCTTTAAAACCATTTTCCAAATTTCCCTTTTAAAACCATTTTCCCCATCATACCCATTTTCCCATAAAAACCTTTTTCCCATAATACCCATTTTCCCATAATACCTATTTTCCCGTAATAGCCATTTTACCATAAATCCATTTTCCCAATTTCCCCTTTAAAACCATTTCCCCAATATCCGCTTAAAAACCATTTCCCCAAAAAACCATTTTCCCAATTTCACCTGTAAAACCATTTTCTCTATTTCCCCTTGAATACCATTTTCCAAATTTCCCCTTAAAACCATTTTCCCATAATACCCATTTTCCCATAAACACCATTTTCCCATAATGCCCATTTTCCCCATAAAAAACCGTTTTGCCATAATAGCCATTTTCCCAATTTCCCCTTAAAAACCAATTTTGCAATTTCCCCTTAAAAACCATTTTCCCAATTTCCCCTTTAAAACCAATTTCCCAATTTCCTTTTTAATGCCATTTTCATACAATACCCATTTTCCCATAAAAACAATTTTCCCATAATAGCCATTTTCCCATTTCCCCTTTAAAACCATTTCACCAATTTCCCAATTTCCCCTTTAAAACCACTTTCCCAATTTCCCCTTTAAAACCGTTTTCCCAGTTTCCCCATAAAACCGTTTTCCCATTTTCCCCTTAAAAACCATTTTCCCAATTTCCCCTTAAAAACCAGTTCCCCAATTTCCAATTAAAAACCACTTTCCCAATTTCAAATTAAAAACTATTTTCTCAATTTCCCCTTTAAAACCATTTTCCCATAAAACCCATTTTCCCATAAAACTCATTTTCCCATAATACCCATTTTCCCATAAAACCCATTTTCCAATAATACCCATTTTCCTATAAAAATCATTTTCCTAATTTCCCCTTAAAAACCCTTTTCCCAATTTCCTCTTTACAACTTTTATCCGACTTTCCCCTTTAAAACCATTTTCCCAATTTCCCCTTTTAAAACCATTTCCCCAACTTCCCCTTAAAAAACATTTTCCCATAATACCCATTTTCCCATAAAAACCATTTTCCAATTATGCCCAATTTCCCATAAAAACCATTTTGCCATAAAAGCCATTTTCCCAATTTCCCCTTAAAAGCCATTTTCCCCAATTTCTCCTTAAAAACCTATTTTCCACAATTTCCCCTTTGAAGCCATTTTCCCAATTTTCACTTTAAAACCATTTCCCAATTTCCCCTTAAAAACCATTTTTACCAATTTCCCCTTTAAAACCATTTTCCCAAATTCCCCTTTGAAACCATTTTCCTATTTTCCAATAATAACCATTTTCCGAAAATAGCCATTTTCTTATAATAGCCATTTTTTAATAATAGCCATTTTCCGAAAATAGCCATTTTCCTATAATAGCCATTTTTTAATAGCCATTTTCTTATGAAAGCCATTTTTTAATAGCCATTTTCCTATAATAGCCATTACCCAAAAATAGCCATTTTCCCA
Source organism: Stramonita haemastoma (assembly GCA_030674155.1). Lineage (NCBI taxonomy): Eukaryota > Metazoa > Mollusca > Gastropoda > Neogastropoda > Muricidae > Stramonita > Stramonita haemastoma. The sequence continues at coordinate 39,918 of JASPKP010000215.1, forward strand.
TAATAGCCATTTTCCGAAAATAGCCATTTTCGTATAATAGCCATTTTTTAATAATCGCCATTTTCCAAAAATAGCCATTTTCCTATAATAGCCATTTTCCTATAATAGCCATTTTCATCTAATAGCCATCTTCTATTTTCCTATAATAGCCATCTTTTAATAATAGCCATTTTCGCCATTTTCCTATAATAGCCATCCTTTAATAATAGCCATTTTCTTATAATAGCCTTTTTTTTTAAATAGCCTTTTTCCCATAATAGCCATTTTCCTTTAAAAGCCATTTTTTAATAATAGCAATCTTTTGATAATAGCCATTTTCCCAAAATAGCCATTTTTCTAAAATACCATCTTTTAAAAATAGCCATTTTCCTATAATAGCCATTTTTCGAAAGGAGCCATTTTCCATAATAGCCATTTTACTATAATAGCCATTTTTCATAATAGCCATTTTTAAATAATAGCCATTTTCCTATAATAGCCAATATTTAATTATAGCCATTTTCCTATAATAGCCATCTTTTAATAATAACCATTTTCCTCTAATAGCCATTTTCCTCTAATAGCCATTTTCCATTTGCCATTTGCCATCTTTTGATAATAGCCATTTTTGCCATTTTCCTATAATAGCCATCTTTTAATAATAGCCATTTTCTTATAAAAGCCTTTTTTTTAAAATAGCCATTTTCCCATAATAGCCATTTTCCTATAATAGCCATTTTTTAATAATAGCCATCTTTTAATAATAGCCATTTTCCCAAAATAGCCATTTTTCTAAAATAGCCATCTTTTAAAAATAGCCATTTTCCTATAATAGCCATTTTTCGAAAGGAGCCATTTTCCATGATAGCCATTTTACTATAATAGCCATTTTTCATAATAGCCATTTTTTAATTATAGCCATTTTCCTATAATAGCCAATATTTAATTATAGCCATTTTCCTATAATAGCCATCTTTTAATAATAGCCATTTTCCTCTAATAGCCATTTTCCTCTAATAGCCATTTTTCATTTGCCATCTTTTGATAATAGCCATTTTTGCCATTTTCCTATAATAGCCATCTTTTAATAATAGCCATTTTCTTATAATAGCCTTTTTTTTTTAATAGCCATTTTCCCATTATAGCCATTTTCCTATAATAGCCATTTTTTAATAATAGTCATCTTTTAATAATAGCCATTTTCCCAAAATAGCCATTTTTCTAAAAAAGCCATCTTTTAAAAATAGCCATTTTCCTATAATAGCCATTTTTCGAAAGGAGCTATTTTCCATCATACCCATTTTACTATAATAGCCATTTTTTCATAATAGCCATTTTTTAATTATAGCCATTTTCCAATAATAGCAATTTTTTAATTATAGCCATTTTCCCATTATAGCCATTTTACAATAATAGCCATTTCTTAATAAGAGCCATTTTCTCGTAATAGCCGTTTTCCCATAATAGCTATTTTTTAATAATAGCCACTTTCCTCTAATAGCCATTTTCCCTTTTCCTATAATAGCCATCTTTTAATAATAGCCATTTTCGCCATTTTCCAATAATAGCCATCTTTTAATAATAGCCATTTTCTTCTATTAGCCATTTTTAATAAAAGCCATTTTCCTATAATAGCCTTTTTTCATAATAGCCTTTTTTTCCTTTAATCCTTTTTTTTACCTATAATAGCCCATTTTTAAAATAGCCATTTTCCTAAAAAAAGCCTTTTCCTATAATAGCCATTTTCCTATAAAAGCCTTTTCCTATAATACCATTTTCGGAAAATAACCCTTTTGGTTTAAAGCCATTTTTATAAAACCATTTTTTTATAAAACCATTTTTCCCATAAACCATTTTTAAAATTTGCCATTTCCTAAAAAACAGCCATTTTAAAATTTAAACCATTTTCGGAAAATCTATTTCCCTAAAAAGCCCAATTTTTTCCCTTATAGCCTTTTTTTTCCATAAAAAAGCCATTTTTTCCATAATAGCCTTTTCGGGGAAAAGACATTTTTGTAAATAGCCCTTTTTTCAAATAACATTTTTTATAATACCTTTTCCTATAACAGCCATTTTTTTCATAATACCTTTTTGTAAACAGCCATTTTCGTTAACACCTTTTTTGGGAAAAAAGCCATTTTCCTATAAAAAAACCCTTTTTGAAAAATACCAATTTTGGAAAATCCTTTTTTTTAATACCTTTTTGATAAAGCCATTTTTTCCATTAGCCATTTTCCTAATAGCCTTTTTCCTTAAAAGCCTTTTTAAAAAAGCCTTCCTATAAAGCCATTTTCCTATAAAAGCCTTTTTTTCATAATACCATTTTCGTATAATAGCCATTTTTGGGAAAAAAGCCATTTTTTCCCTAGAAAATGGGATTATGAAAAAATGGTATTTGAAATGGCTAAAATTTGAAAAAAAGGCATTATAAAAAAAAAAAGGGTATTAGGGGTAAAAAGCTTTTTTTTTTTAAAAGACATTTTTTTTTAAATTCAGCCATTTTCAGAAATCCTTTTTTTTTATAAATTTTCCCTTTTTTTTTTTAAAAACCCTTTTTTTAAATAGCCATTTTACTCTATAATAGCCATTTTCCTTATAATAGCCATTTTTCGGAAAATAGCCATTTTCCTATAATAGCCATTTTTCATAAATAGCCATTTTTCCTATAATAGCCATTTTTTTCATAATAGCCATTTTTTTCATAATAGCCTTTTTTCCTATAAAGCCATTTTTTAAAATAGCCATTTTTCCTAAAAAAGCCATTTTCCTATAATAGCCATTTTCATAATAGCCATTTTCCTATAATAGCCATTTTTTTTCATAATACACATTTTCCTATATCTTCCTATAATAGCCATTTTTTCCGATAATAGCCATTTTCTATAATAGCCATTTTCGGAAAATAGTCCATTTTCCTATATAGCCATTTTCCTATAAAAGCCATTTTCGAAAAATTAGCCATATTTGAAAATAGCCATTTTCCGGAAAATAGCCATTTTTTCATAATAGCCATTTCCCTCCATTTTCCTTATAATAGCCATTTTTCATAATAGCCATTTTCCTATAAAAGCATTTTCTTTCAAAATAGCCATTTTTGGAAAATAGCCATTTTCCTATAATAGCCATTTTTCCTATAATAGCCATTTTCGTATAATAGCCATTTTCGGAAAATAGCCATTTTTCCTGAAAATAGCCATTTTCGAAAAAAGCCATTTTACTATAAATAGCCTTATTTAAAAAAATAGGCCATTTTCGGGTAATAGCCATTTTTCTTCTATAATAGCCAAATTTTAAAATTAAGCCATTTTGGAAAATAGCCATTTTCCTATAATACCATTTTTTTCACATAATAGCCATTTTCCTATATAGTCCATTTTTTCAATAATTAGCCATTTTCTAATAATAGCCATTTTCAATAATAGCCATTTTCTATATATTAGCATTTTTCAAAAATAGCCATTTTCCTATAGCCATTTTCCCGGAAAAATAGCCATTTTCCTATAATAGCCATTTTCCTATAAAGCCATTTTTTCATAATAGCCAATTCTTATATAGCCATTTTTTCATTATCAAATTTTTTTTATAATAGCCATTTTCCTATAATAGCCATTTTTTCATAATAGCCATTTTCATATACCATTTCTATAATAGCCATTTTCCAAATAGCCATTTTTCCTATAATAGCCATTTTCGGAAAATACCATTTTCCTATAATTAGCCCTTTTCGGAAAAAGCCATTTTCCTATTAATAGCCCATTTTTTATAATAGCCATTTTCGGAAAATAGCCATTTTTCCCTTTAATAACCATTTTTCATAATTTAAAGGCCATTTTCCCATAATAGCCATTTTCCATATGCCATTTTCCTATAATAGCCATTTTCATTAAAAGCCATTTTCGGAAAATAGCCATTTCAATAATAGCCCATTTTCCTATAATAGCCATTTTTTCAAAAATAGCCCTTTTCCTATAATAAACCATTTTCAAAATAGCCATTTTTTCCATAATAGCCATTTTTTTAAAAAAGCCATTTTCAAATAGCCATTTTCCTATAATAGCCATTTATTTTTGGAAAACATTTAATAGCCATCTTTCATAATAGCCATTTTTCCCATAAATAGCCATTTTTCAAAAATAGCCATTTTCCTATAATAGCCATTTCCTATAATAGCCATTTCCCTATAATAGCCCTTTCCTAAAAAAGCCATTTTCCTATAAAAGCCATTTTTCAAAAATAGCCATTTTCCTATAATAGCCATTTTCCTAAAAATTCCAAATGCCATTTTCAAATAGCCATTTTCCTTAATAACCATTTTCTAAATAGCCATTTTCTAAATGCCATTTTCCTATAATACCATTTTTCTATAATAGCCATTTTCCTATAATAGCCATTTTTTCATAATAGCCATTTTCCTATAATTACCATTTTTTATAATAGCCATTTCCTATTTTTAATAAGCCATTTTTTCATAATAGCCATTTTCAATAATAGCCATTTTTTCAAATAGCCATTTTCATTGAAATAGCCATTTTTACCTATAATAGCCATTTTTCCTATTATATAGCCATTTTCCAATAATAGCCATTTTTCGAAATATAGCCATTTTCCATAATAGCCATTTTTTCATAATAGCCATTTTCCATAATAGCCAATTTTTTCATAATAGCCATTTTCCTATAATAGCCATTTTTCATAATAGCCATTTTCCAAATAGCCATTTTTATAATAGCCATTTTTCATAATAGCCATTTTCGAAATAGCCATTTTCGATAAATAGCCATTTCCATAAGCCATTTTAAAAGCATTTTAATAAACCATTTTTTAAAAAACCTATTTTCCTAATAGCCATTTTCCATAATAGCCATTTTTAATACAGCCATTTTTGAATAATAGCCATTTTTCCATAATAGCCATTTTATAATAGCCATTTTTATAATAGCCATTTTCCCTTATATTGCCATTTTTTATAATAGCCATTTTCGCCATAAAAGCCATTTCCCCATAATAGCCTCTTTTTATATCCATTTTCTTTAATATTTTTCCATTAAAGCCATTTTTCATAATAGCCTCTTTTTGATAATAGCCATTTCCTATATAGCCATTTTTCCCATAAAGCCATTTTATCATAATAGCCTTTTTTGATAATAGCCATTTTTTCCCATAATAGCCATTTCCCATAAAGCCATTTTCCATAATAGCCTTTTTTGATAATAGCCATTTTCCCATAATAGCCATTTCCCCATAATAGCCATTTTTTTCCCCATAACCATTTTCTCAATTTCCCAATTATACCATTTTCCCAATATCCATAATAGCCATTTTTCATAATAAGCCATTTTCCCAATTCCCCATTATAACCATTTTTCATTTCCCAATAATAGCCATTTTCTCAAATTCCCATAATAACATTTCCCAATTTCCTCATAATAGCAATTTCCCTATAATACCGTTTTCCAATAATAACCATTTCCCCTTAATAGCATTTTCCCATAATACCTTTTCCATTTCCCCATTATAGCCATTTCCCACTTTTCCCCATAATAGCCATTTCCCCATAATAACCATTTTCCTAATTTCCCCATAATAACCATTTTGCCAATTTCCCTACATTAATCATTTTCCCCATAATAACCATTTCCCCATAATAACCATTTTCCCCATACTTACCATTTTCCCAATTTCCCCATTCTAACCATTTTCCCAATTTCCCCCATAATAATTATTCTCGCAATTTCCCCATAATAAACATTTTCCCAAAATAACCATTTTCCCATTTTCCCCCATAAAAACCATTTTCCCAATTTCCCCATACTAACCATTTTCCCAATTTCTCCATTATAACCATTTTCCGAATATCCCCATAATAGCCATTTCCCCATGATACCCATTTCCCAATAATAACCATTTCCCATAAAAGCAATTTCCCCATAATAACCATTTTCCCAATTTTCCTATTATAACCATTTTCCCAATTTCCCCATAATAGCCATTTTCCCAATTTCCCCATAATGGCCATTTTCCCATAATAGCCTTTTTCCCATAATTGCCATAATAGCCATTTTCCCATATAGCCATTTTCCCAATTTCCACATAATAGCCATTTTCCCATAATAGCCATAATAGCCTTTTTTCCATAATAGCCATTTTCCCAATTTCCACATAATAGCCATTTTTCCACATAATAGCCATTTTCCCAATTTCCCTATAATAACCATTTCCCCATAATAGCCATTTTATCAATTTCCCCATAATAACCATTTTCCCAATTTCCCCATAATAGCCATTTTACCAATTTCTCCATAATAACCTTTTTTCCCAATTTCCCCATATAACCATTTTACCAATTTCCCCATAATAACTTTTTTCGCAATTTCCCCATAATAACCATTTTCCCATAATAGCCATTTCCCCATGTGATGGTGCCGAGAGGTAAGGAAAAGACAGGTTAGGGAAAGAGCGGAACAACAATTCTCAAGCAACAATTCTCAAGCAACGAGTCTCAACAATTGGGCAACAGAAGACTCAGGGGAAGACGGTAGCTGGCTGGTCATTCTTTATTTGTTACTCAGCATTCCGGTACAGGCGAAGACCGTATGAAGACTGTATGAAGACAAAAGCTCTAACTTAAGGATACTTATTCACTACACAGCGATAAGATTGCATGGAATATTATCTAATCAAGTCTCCTGTCGCGCTAAGTCTAGCACACCACATCTAGCATACAAACAAAATTGCACGGTTACAGACCCCAAGGCACCGGGACAAAATAGCACCGGATGCATACTCGCTCCCCAACCATCTTCGACGTGTGTGGCGCCGGACTTGTGGCGACACCGACACCCTCGAGAGCTGAGAAAGCTAGTTTGTGGCAAGGAAATCTCGTACACTGTATGCACCGAAAACCAAGCAGGGCGCGTAATAATATACATATAATAATATAATAATAATAATAATAATAATGTAATAATATAATGACAATATACAGCAATATGATGCACCACAGGAAACTGCAGGGTTCCCGCCACATGCGCACACACAAACAAACGCACTGACAAACACCAGCGCGCGCGCGCGTGTGTGCATGCATACCCACCCCCCTGCCAAAAAAGGTTCCGTTTGGGGCCAAGACGGGCCCCAAAGAGCCGTTTTCAGGCCCGTCCTGACCTGACTTTTGCACGGTTACAGACCCAAGGCACCGGGACAATGTGGTCTCGGATGCATACTCGATCCCCTACCATCTTCGATGTGTTTGGCGCCGGACTTGTGGCGACACCGACGCCCTCAAGAGCTGAGAAAGCTAGTTTGTGGCAAGGAAATCTCGTACAGTATACGCACCGAAAACCAAGCAGGGCGCACAATAATAATGACAATATACAGCAATATGATGCACCACAGCAAAGTGCAGGGTCCCCGCCACATGTGCGCACACAAACGAACGCACTGACAAACACCAGCGCGCGCGTGCGTACGCTCATCCATACCCACCCCTCTGCCAAAAAGGTGCCGTTTGGGGCAAAGATGGGCCTCAAAGAATCGTTTTCAGGCCCGTCCTGCCCCGACTTTTTCACGGTTACAGACCCCAAGGCACCGGGACAATATGGCAC
>JASPKP010000215.1:52500-62228 GCA_030674155.1 Stramonita haemastoma
CTGACCCTTATGGTCGACCGGGACGTCGATACAAGCAAGGATGGTTGAGTTGGTTTTATACCCAGTTTTAAACTGTACATAGTCGCACACTTTTAATACGAGTTTTAAAATGTGACGAGGCGATAGCCCTGATATGGCCTATGTGGTCGGCGGGGCTATAAGCACCAAAATTGGATTGGATTGTTCTGGTTCTTCTGGTGGTTCTTCTTCTGATGGTTCTTCTTCTTTTCCTTCTGGTGGTTCTTCTTCTGATGGTTCTTCTTATTCTAGTGGTTCTCTTCTTCTTCTTCTTCTTTCTTCTTCTTCTTCTTCTTCTTCTTCTTCTTCTTCTTCCTTTCGTTCTTCTTCTTCTTTGTTTTCTTCTTTCTTCTTCTTCTTCTTCTTCTTCTTCTTCTGGTTTCTTCTTCTTCTTCTTCTTCTTTTCTTCTCTTCTTCTTCTTCTTCTTCTTCTGTCTTCTTCTTCTTCTTCTTCTTCTTCTTCTGGTTCTTCTTCTTCTTCTTCTTCTTCTTCTTCTTCTTCTTCTTCTGTTCTTCTCTCTTCTTCTTCTCTTCTTCTTCTTCTTCTGGTTCTTCTTCTTCTGGTTTCTTCTTTCTTCTTCTTCTTCTTCTTCTGGTTCTTCTTCTTCTTCTTCTTCTTCTTCTTCTTCTTCTTCTTCTTCTTCTTCTGTTCTTCTTCTTCTTCGTTCTTCTTCTTCTGTTCTCTCTCTGGTTCTTCTTCTTCTTCGTTCTTCTTCTTCTGGTTCATTCTTCTCTTCTTCTTCGTTCTTCTGGTCTCTTCTTTTCTTTTGTTGTTTGTTCTTCTTCTTAGTAATAACATAATAATAACAACAATAACTAACAACTTTAATAATAACTAATTTAACATATAATAAATAATAATAAAATAATAATAATAATAAATAATAATAATAATATAAATAATAATAAAATAATAATGATAAAATGATGATGAGATAAGTAGGACGTTGCAGATATAGTCAGGAAAGGACTTAGTGTTGGGGTCAAAGCCAGAAGTGGTAGTTTTGGGAGAGAGAGAGAGGGAGAGAGGAGAGGGGGGGGGGAGAGGGAGAGAGAGAGGGGGGGGGGGTGTTTTCGGTACAGTGATACATCTGGGCAGGGCTGCAGAAAAAAGGCTTTTATACCTCTGATGGAATAGACATGTAGGCTTACAGACAGGGGCACTTTCAATTCTGTACACGGGAATATAATAGGTGCACCAGCGTGCGCGCGCGTGTGGGAGGGGGGGGGAGGAGGAGGAGGGGCGTAGGTAAGATAGAGTTTGTCTGCCCGTTTGTGTGTATGTATAAGAAAGGGTGTGTCTGTCTGCCTGTCTGTCAGTGTTTCCGACTGTCTGTCTTTATTTTCTCTCTGTCTGTCTGTGTCTGTCTGTCTGTCTGTGTCTGTCTGTCTGTCTGTCTGTCTGTCTGTCTGTCTGTCTGTCTGTCTTTCTTCTCTCCTCTCTCTCTCTTCTCTCTCTCTCTCTCTCTCTCTCTCTCTCTCTCTCTCTCTCTCTCTCTCTCTCTCCTCTCTCTCCTCTCTTCTCCTCTCCCTCTCTCTCTCTCTCTCATATATATATATATATATATATATATATATATATATATATATATATATATATATATATATATATATATATATATTCATCATCCATCCATCCATCCCGTTCATTCATCTCTCCATCCATCCCTCTCTCCCTCCCCTCATTCCCCTCACCGAGAACAACATCATCATCATCATCATCATCATCATCATCATCATCATCATCATCATCATCATCATCATCATCATCACCACATCACCACCAACCCACCACCACCACCACCACCACATCACCATCCTCCTCCTCCTCCTCATCTTCATCATCAACCTCTTCCTCTCTTGTCGCCAGAAACTCCAGATCAGCGTGCTGGCGCCGCTGCAGGAGCTATCGGGGATCCCGCACGGCGACATCCGGCAGCGGCAGCTGGACTGCGTGCTGCAAGTGCTGCACAGTTGCGGCGACACGCTGCAGCAAGGCTGGCCCCTCATCCTGGGGGTCATCGGGGCCGTCAGCAAGGACCACAAGTAAATCATTTATTTATTTATTTATTTATTTATTTATTTATTTATTTTTATTTATTATATTTTGTGTTTATTTATTCTTTTATATCGAGGATAATGGAATAAGCATTTCATATGGGTTTTTTTTTTTACATCCAGTCTCTTGTGTGTATGCAGTTTTGTTGTAAATCTTGTCATCTGTTCCCTACCGGCACACGATGGCCTACTCATGCGAAAAGCGGAACAGGATTTAACGTGTGCTGCGCAAGATGTTCTGAATGGTTGTAAGACACTGCATGGGGGGAAACGGAGGACAACAGTTAACAAAACTTGCATACGCGTGGGGGTAAAGGTGTTGCCATTGCCTATGTGGTTGTAGGGGAGCGAGGCGTCAGAGATCTCAGCTTCTCTAGAGGCCAGCATGTTGAGGGCGGCGCCCATCTGAATCAATGTTAATTTTATGGACTTGCTCACTCTGTGCGCATTGTATACAATGAGCAACTTTACGGTATTGCTTATTATATACAGTGTGTAACTATTTTGCTCATTGTGTTAATGTGCAAAATGTATTGCGCACTGTAGACACTGAGCATGAAATGTTGCGCATTGTATACAATGTGCAAATTGTACAGATTGAGTACGACATATACATTTGTTTACCTCTAAGAGTAGCTTTTTTGTACAGAATTTCGCCAGGAACATCTCTGGTTGCCATGGGCCCTTTTACATACATTGCATGCATGTTGCGCACGAGACCTCGGCTTAACGTCTTTTTCGAAAGTCTAGTACCCAGACCCCACTCATGGTCTAGTAGATAGGGGGATCGGGGGGAGTACGGTCGGGTTCAGTAGGGACGGGGGGGGGGGGGGGGGGGGGGGGGCAGTGGAACCTACGACACTCAAACTCAGCTTTTTAGAATGGTGTGTTACCCTCCAATCCAATCCAATAATGGTGCTTATAGCCCCGCCGACCACATAGGCCATATCAGGGCTATCGCCTCGTCACATTTTAAAACTCGTATTAAAAGTGTGCAACTATGTACAGTTTAAAACGAGGTATAAAACCAACTCAACCGTCCTTGCCTTGTATCGACGTCCCGGTCGACCATAAGGGTCAGCCCAGGACGGCCCCCGCGTCGTGGGAAAACCCACATCGATCACACTTAAAAACGAGATAAAACCAAAACCGGGTTCCTTAAAACAACCTTGTCCTTAGAGACCAACCATACCACTTTCGCTCATATCAGACGAAAAAACCGGATTCTCTCAGGAAGTTAAAAATGGTGTCCGGCAGAACCCGAAAGAGGATCTTTAGGGAGTCCGCGGTAAAATGCTTGTGCCTAATATCCTGAACATCCCGACACTCCAGGAGCAGATGCCTGACGGTCACCCGCACGTCGCAAGTCACGCACCACGGGGTTCCCTCGCCTTTCAGCAAGTGAACGTGAGTGATGTGAGAATGACCCGTGTGTATCCTGGTGAGCACTGTCGCCTCCCTTCGGTTTTTCACACCCAGAGGGAAAACCTCTTTCAGGTTGGGACGGATCCGAAAAAGCTTGTTGTCCGTCTGAGCGTTCCACTCCTCCTGCCAGAGGGAATGCACGTATTGCTCGCTCCTAGGTTTCAGATCCGTGAACGGCACCGTGGACCCGGAAACCTCCTGCTCCGTGGCGCGCCTGGCGAGTCGGTCAACCGTCTCGTTGCCCCGAATGCCCGCGTGCCCCGGGACCCACACCAAAACCACGTCACACCCGTCCCGTCTCAAGGAAGTATGCAGCTCGTAGAACTCCTGAAGCCTAGGGTGGTTTACGTTCCTGCAAGCGATAGCCTCCAGAGCAGAGAGCGAGTCCGTACAGACCAAAGTCTTTCCTTCCCGATCGCCTGATCAGTCGCAGGGACAAGACCAGAGCGCTCAGTTCGGCCGTGTACACCGAGGCATCCGAAGGCAGGCGCTCCGAAAGCGCCGACTCCTTGATGGCGGGACAATAGGCGGCGCAGGCCACCCCCTCCTCCGACTTGGACCTGTCCGTAAAAACCCTGATGTAGGACGGATACGACGCACAGAGCTCTCGAAAGAAGGCCCGTACGCCGTGGAGCTGGTGACGTCTTTCCTATGAGCGGCCAGATCGAAACAAACCACCGGGGTCTCCATCGTCCACATCGGCTTCTCTGGGTACTTAGGCAGGTCACAAATAACCCCCAGATCGATGCCCGCCTCCCGGAGGTGGGGAAGGATCCGAATGCCAAGAGGCGGGGCGGCAGAAGGCGATTTGTCGAACTTGGCCTGAAACCGGGGATTCATGACACAATCGTACGCCGGGTTGTTGTACTCTGAATACAGTTTGAGGTAATAATTCAAAGTCAGTTTCAGACGGCGGTTTTTTTAATGAAGGCTCTCCCGCTTCCGCGTACAAACTGTACACCGGCGTCGTCCGGAAGGCTCCGAGACAGATCCGGAGCCCCTGGTGGTGGACGGGGTCCAGAGCTTTCAGGTAGGAAGGCCTCGCGAGCCGTACACCTGGCATCCGTAGTCCAGCTTGGAGCGCACCAGCGCCCTGTAGACGTGCAGCAGTGTTCTCCTGTCCGCTCCCCAGTCAGTATGGGCGATTACCCGCAGGAGGTTCAGGGCTCTCTGACACGACGCTTTCAGCTGTTGAATGTGGCTCCTGAAATTGAGCTTCCGGTCGAAAACAATGCCCAAGAATTTGGCCTCCGCCACCGCCGGGATGGTGGATTTTCCCAAGCGGATGACGGGGTCCGGGAAGTGCTCTCTGGACTTGTTCGTGAAGTGAATGCACTTCGTTTTGACGATCGAAAACTTGAACCCATTGTCCTGCGCCCATTCCTAAACCTTGTTCACGCAGAGCTGTATCTGCCTCTGAACCCCCGCAAACGTACTGCCCGTAGCGTACAAAGCGAAATCGTCCACGAACAGCGAACACTCCACCCCCTGATGGACTGACCTGACGATGTCGTTGATCTTGACGCTGAAGAGAGCCGGGGAAAGGATGCTCCCCTGAGGAACCCCCATCTCCTGCTCGAAGATCTCCGAGAGCGTGGAGCCCACCCTCACCCGGAACCGTCTTTTGGCCAAAAATTCTGCAGGAAGATCGGCAACCGTCCCCGAAACCCCAAGTCCCGCAGGTCCGACAGGATGCCGTACCTCCAGGCGGTGTCATAAGCCTTCTCGAGGTCGAAGAAAACGGCCACCACGTGCCGCCCGTTGACAAAGGCGTTCCGGACTGTCGTCTCGAGGCGGACCAGGTGGTCCACGGTGCAACGATTCTTGCGGAAACCGCACTGCTCCCTGGCCAGAAGACCCTTCGCCTCCAGATGCCACACCAGGCGGCTGTTGACCATTTTCCTCCATCACCTTACAAACGCAGCTGGTGAGCGCGATGGGCCTGTAATTGCCGGGGTCCTTAAGGTCCTTGCCGGGTTTCGGGATAGGGACGACGCAGGCCATCTCCCAGGACGGGGGAAAAAACCCCGTCGTCCAGATCCGGTTGTAAACCCTCAAGAGGGTCCGCAGACATACCTCCGGAAGGTGCCTCAGAAGGCCATAATGTACCTCGTCCGGGCCCGCCGAAGTCTCCCGCAAGACTGCAAGGCGCTCTTCAGCTCCGGGAAAGAAAACGGCAGGTTGTAGACCTCCTCATCGCTGGACGCAAAACTCAAAGGCACTCTCTCCGACGCCGCTTCGTGTTCAAGAACTCCTGGGTTTTCGTTTCCGCCGACGAGTTTGCCCTCAAGGTGGCGGCCAGCAGATTAGCCACCGCCTCCCTGTCGGTGACCAAAGCGTCCCCCGAGCGCAAATGGTTGATCGACGCGGAGGCGTCCTGCCCCTTGATCTTCGCAATCACCCTCCAGACCTTCTTGCTGGAGGTCCTGCTGTTCAGCTTGGAGCAAAAGCGCCTCCACGCCTCACGCCTGCTAGACTTGAAGACGAAACGGGACTTGGCCCGCAGCTTCTGTGGGCCAAGACCGCCGCCGGACACGGTTGTTGCCTGACCCGACGCTGCGCCTTTTTGCGTTCCTTCCTGACCGCCCTGCATTTCTCGTCGAACCAGGGCACCCTGGGCGCCCCCGGTCGACCGCTGGTCCTGGGAACCGACCGCCTCGCAGCCTGAACCACACACGACGTCAGTGCCTCCGCCGGATCTTCCGCAGACAAGACAGCCTCCTCATCCATCCCGGAAACAAGGTCGGCCCTGAAGGCCTCCCAGTTGGCCCTCCTGACGTCGAACCCCTGCGTACGGGCTTCCTCTGCCGCTCCACTCCGCGCCAAGACCACCGGAAAATGGTCGCTGCCGTGCAGATCGTCACGCACTTCCCACCGAAAGTCCAAGACCAACGAGGGATCGCAGACTGACAGATCCAGACACGACAGCGTACCGTTTGAGGAATGCAGATAAGTAGGAACCTTGCCGTTCAGCACGCACAGGTCCTGCTCCAGAAACACCTCCTCAAGGAGGAGGACCCCTCGCGGACGACTTTTCGCTTCCCCAAAGGGGGGAATGCCCGTTGAAGTCCCCCAGCAACAAGAAGGGGGGAGGCAACTGCTGAACCAACGACACCAAGTCCGCCTTCCTCACCGCCACCGACGGAGACAGGTAGATGCTGCAGACCGTGACTGTCTTGTGCAGCGTGACCCTAGCAGCCACCGCCTGGAGAGGAGTGTCGAGGACCACACAGCTGTACAATAAGGAATCTCTGATGAGCAAGCTCACCCCCCCGGAGGTTCCACGCTCGGTGGGCTTGGCCCCTTCATGGATGGAGCTAAAACCGGACAAATTAAAATCTTTTCCCTCCCTTAAAAGCGTCTCCTGGAGTGCGACCACGGCCGGTCTGTGGTCCCGGCAGAGAAGCTGCAGCTCCTCCCTGTTGGACGCCAGACCGCGAACGTTCCATTGTAAAATATTAATCATAAAACGTTGCTCTGGTCATTCCATCTCCGACGTATCCCCAGAAAGCACGGAGAACCGACTTTCGTGCAGAAAGTCTTTCTCGGCTTTCTTCGGCCTGTCCGAGAGATATTTGACCACCTTTTTCTTGGGGGGCGACTTTTGCTCCCCTGCCGCCACACCACCACCTCGGCGCCTCTACAGGCACCGGAGGGGACCGTTCTCCAGCCCTCGACTGGTTTTGGGGGAGGGGCCGGTTTTTCTTTGGATCCGGGGGTCGGCAGTTTGGACCCCCGGACGGGAGCTGGCGTTTTCTGTGCGCCAACAGGGCGCACAGGAGCGGGTTTTAGGCCCCCGCCAGAGGCCTTCTTCACCGGGGTAGGCGCGCGGTCAGCGGTGCTCGGTCGGCTGGGCCCAGCCATTCCAGAGCCAAAGTCCGTCTGACTGGCCACCGAAACACACGACCTCTTGACCACTGCTGCGTATGACTGAGTGCTGCCGTTGCTGTTACTTCCCTGCACGATATTTCTGGCCTCAAAAAAGGACACCCTCTTTTCCACTTTGACCCGCTGAATCTCCGTTTCAAACCCCAAGTGGGGCACTGCTTGGACGAGGAGGCGTGGGCGCCTCCGCAGTTCACACACAGAGCGGGGTCCTGACATTCCCCGTCGTGTACCGCCTCCGCACAGACGCCGCACACCTCCTGTCCAGGGCACCGGTCCCTCACGTGGCCAAATTTCTGACACTTGAAGCACCTCAGCGGAGAGGGGATGTAAGGCGTGACCTTCACGCTGAGGTACCAACCTTGATATTCTGAGGTAGCACGGTCGTACAGAACGTCATAAAAAAGGTGTTCGTGGGGACCTTGTCCCCCCCTTTCCTGATCTGCACTCGATATACGTCCACAACTCCCTGAGAAGCCAGCTCGGCCTTGATCTCTGCCTCGGACACCCCCTGCAGGTCCCTGCACCTGACGACCCCTTTGCTGCTGTTCAGGGCTTGTGGGCGGTCACCCTCACAGGGCACGTCACCAACTTGTCACACTTAAGGAGTGTCTGGGACTGCTTTTGGTTCTGCATTCCAGCAGCAGCGTGCCGTTCCTCAACTTTTTTACTGTGTTTAGCTCTCCTGCAACACCTTTTAGGCCCTTGGCCACCGCGAACGAACTGAGTTTCGCCAGAGGATGCTCCTCCTCCACCCCTCAACCACCAACCAGCTCGGCCAAAATCCACTCCTCTCTCTCACTTCCGTCTCCGACTCGCTGGACAAGTCGCCGGCGGAATCTGACTCTCTCATTCCTCTCTTCCTTTTTATTGTTGGTTTTTTAGACATGGAGCGTAGGCTCAATGAGGGCAGAACTAATCGGTCACCTCGGCAGAGCTGCCTTACCGAGGAAGAGGCTAAATTTACCCGTATGGAAACCGCCCCGCACGATTCCATACGGGGCTCGTTCACGGCTAGAGTTAAACGTACAGCCAGCCATCCCCTGGCCACGTCGCTCCAGCGTGGGATTACGGGTTGCTTACGGCAACCACTCGGCAGCAGAGAAATGAAGAGCTGGACAAAGAAGGCTTGATGGGGAGCTGATGATAGAATTAAAGATCCCATTGACAGAAGAGGACAGTCCACAGAAAAAGGGTGGGTGAAAATGGAGATGGGGAAGACATGACGATGGAGATGTAACGAGAAATTCTGTGACCAAGAGTTTCTGAAAAAAGGCAGGAGAATGAACCCAGAAGGCAGAAAACAGACGAAGAAGACTGACAGGTAGGAAAGAGACAAGGCAGAGGCAAAGAGAGGGACAGAATAGAGGGGATTCCTAGCACAGAACCTCCAGAAGGTGGGATACTATTTCTACTGAAAGGCCCCCGGTATCCCCACGGGGGTGTGTGTTTACCCTCAAGACCTTTGATCCAATATGTGTGAGTAGCTTTCTTCAATTTAAAGTCTCTTTACTCATAGTGATATTAGACGAGAAACAAAAGTAGAATAAAATTAATTGTGTCACTTGTGTGCGTGAGTGTAGTATGTGCGAGTGTGTGAGTATGCATGTCAAGTGTATGTGCCGTACATGTGGATAGAGCAAGTATGTGGAGGTGCGTGGGTGCGAACTCATCTGTGTGTGTGTGTGTGTGTGTGTGTGAGTGCGTGTGTGTGTGTTGTGTGTGTGTGTGGTGTGTGTGTGTGTGTGTGTGGTGTGTGTGTGTGTGTGTGTGTGTGTGTGAATGTGTGCAACTATAACATGTAGGTTTGGGTTAGGTAACTAAGGTGGGTGTGTATGCATTTATCCCTTTGAGTGACTGAGAGAATTAAAAGTAAAATGAATAGAGTAACCTCACCTACATAGTGTTCTATCCCTTATCAATCTTAAACCCAAATTCAGACCCCTAAAATTATTTTGAAGAAAAACGGAAAGGGGGGGGGGGGGGGATATTCCTGAAAAATTTAACTCCTAAAAAAAATTTACAAAAAATCGCCAACAGGGCTTTTTTAAAAACCCCCAAAAAACTTTTCAAACAAAAATACCAAATTTTTCACTAAACTTTTTCATTTTTGCATTAATGAAAACCCCTTTTCTTGGGGTACTAAGAAAAAAGGGTTGAATATTTACATTAAAAAAATTTTTGTCTAGGGGATAAACAGAGCCACATGGACATCTTATTTCTTTTCAAAATTTAGTTTCCCAAAAAAAGCGAATCGAAATCAATTTTTTTCCGGCTTCTTTAAAAAGTCTTTATGACAATGGGGGCCCCTCTCCATCTCAATGACCCTTTCTCTTGAAAGA
>JASPKP010002146.1:0-10000 GCA_030674155.1 Stramonita haemastoma
GCAGTTTTTGTAAATTTTCTTCGGCACTGTCTGCTGAAGAAATACGTGTACCTTTTTAAATGCCGTTTCAGAAACACATCCAGTAACTGAAATAAAACTACAAGTAACCATATGAAAAAATACGGTGGATATTTTTCCTTTTTTCTTTTTTTTTTTTTTACAGAATTGGGAAGACATTTTTCCCGTAAGCTACACCACGTTGTTTTACATACCTTTTCTCTGGAATATGTGGCCATGATGATGGTAGGGAAGGGAGACTGAAGAGCAGAGTGCTGATCTTCCTCCCTCAGGGGATGCTGCTGCAGGCATTTCATGTTGAGGTTTGTCTGGTCCTTGATGTCGAGGTTTGTGTGGCCCTTGATGTTGAGGTTCGTCTGTTCCGTGTTTGACGTTTGTCTGGTCCTTGATGTCGAGGTTTGTGTAGTCTATGTTGAGGTTTGTGTGGTCCTTGATGTTGAGGTTTATGTGGTCCTTGATGTTGAGGTTTGTGTGGTCTAACGTTGGTTAGGACAGGTTGCCATGGCAGGTCGCCTGGCCACCCAGTTTTACCTGAACAAAAAAACCACGTAAGTTCATAAGGTAGGTGAAAAATTATACAGCGATATTATTTTTTTAAATCTCAAAGTATGAAAATGTACACCCATGTTATGACAATGACAGTTTTACTCGTTTCTATTCCAAAGCAGTGTAAAACAACTTTACAACTGAACTGAATTCAAATAAATTGAAAATTGAACTGAATACCACTTCCAGTCACAGCATATTTATCTGCCGGCAATTTGGGCATCTCTCTCAGAGGTGAGTGCGTTGCCACAAGAGCAGTACCACTCCAAAAAATGTCCTTTTTTAAAGTGTATTAGTTTCCCTATGAGAAGGGCTTTATTCTACAGAATTTTGCTGGAGATCTCTTTCTTGGTGTCGTGGGTTCTTTTACGTGCGCTGAATGTGTGCTGCATGCAGGACCTTGTTCACTATCCGTTTCGAAAGACTTGTATGCAGGCCACCACTCACAGTCTAGTGGACGGGATAAAGTTTCGGGCAATAAACGGGGATCAATCTCTAGACCATCGATCCTCCCAATTACCAGTAATGGACAACATTAATGACATCATTGATAGGAGCTGTAGTAAAAGATTCATATCCTCCAGTCTCTTTAACACACGAATAATGACATGCAACGTTTTTATTTTCAGATATCAAATTATTTACGTATTTACTTATTGTCCACATTTTTCTGTCAAGATAAATCCAAACCCAACTCATAAACGTAGAGTCAAGCAAACTTAACTGGTCTGACAAAAATGTTTAATATCAGCAAGTGCAAAAATTAACTACAATAACAACAACACGTTAAAACTTGTTCCGTCTTCCGGAAGAGTAGGCCGTTCTGTGGCGGTAGGAACGGATGATATTAAAAAACACACACACACACACAAAACCCGCATGCACACAGGTGTGTTTAGACATCATTCTTGAAGTCGGAAAGCGACAACCTTAGCGGTGAGCAACAATGGTCACATATGCAAAATTTCATCTTCACTCAACCTCGGAGCGTGAACCTCGGAACGAAAAATTGTAAAGATGATAAAATTCACAACTACCACAGGCAAAAACCACAACGTTCCATTTAACATTATTGTCAGTTCTCTTGTGATCACATCAAAACTGCTCTGCTAAAACTTTCAGCAAGAAAATGCATAAACGTGTCTTAAAACACAAGATGTCCATTTGCACCTGTTGATGTATAGATGCTTGCCTGCCTACCATTTAATATTGGGATCGTTTATCCAAAATATCTTTATTTCTCAATTCTACAGCACTATTTGACAATATTGAAAAAGAAAAAAAATCAGCTGTAGGAAGAAGGGGAGCATCTCGACATCTTTCCCATTTCAAGCATTAACATAATTATGAGTAAGGGTTTACGCTTTTTTTTTAGGGGGGGAGGGGGGTTGGGGAGGGGTTAAGATCTTAAGCTCACACTAAAAACCTTCCCTTAACATCTTGCTTTAACGTCCTAATCAAAAACAATCTTGCCTTGAAAGTCTGGATGTGGTTGTGTTGTGTGTGTGTGTGTGTGTGTGTGTGTGTGTGTGTGTGTGTGTGTGTGTGTGTGTGTGTGTGTGTGTGTGTGTGTGTGTGTGTGTGTGTGTGTTCTTCAATTTAACGTCTTTCCACTTAAGTGATATTAGACGAGAAAAAAAAAGTGACAGTATAGTGAAAGTGCTTGAAGAGAGAGAGAGCGGAAGAGAGAGAGAGGGGAGGAGAGAGGAGAGAGAGAGAGAGGAGAGAGAGAGAGAGAGAGAGAGAGAGAAATGAATGAATGAATGAATAATCTTTATTTTTCAAGGGTAACAGAGTAAGTAATCATTACATACTTTTTTTCATCCGGCCCTTGCCCTGATCAGGGAATAAAGCTAAGAAACCCCTTTCCTACCCCTACATACCAGCATCACCACCAGCAGCAGTTCAACCATATTTAAAAAAAAAACATAATACATTAAACAAAACGCGTCATCCTAACTGTATACACTGATAATTATTTAAACAAAAAATAACATAGCAAAAATATTAAAAATAGCAAATATTCAGGACCATGAAACAGAAGGCATTACAAATCTATAATGCATGAGTGTGTTTTGTGTGTGTGTGTGTGTGTGTGTGTGTGTGTGTGTTGTGTGGTGTGTGTGTGTGTGCGTGTGTGTGTGTGTGTGTGTGTGTGTGTGTGTGTGTGTGTGTGTGTGTGTGTGTAAGCGGGAAAACAAGCAAAGTAGGCATAAAAGGGGGGAAAAAAACAGATTAAAACAACAACAACAACATAAAATCCTTTAAACACAAAAAACTATATGAAAACACATTTCAAGATTCAAATGGTAAGAATACAGTTTGAATCCAACATAACAACCAAAATACTCCTCTCCATAATAAGTCTAGGATAGAATATCTGAAGGTGAAAGTTGGAGGGGAAAGGAAGGGAAAGGAAGCAAGAGAGAGAGGAGAGAGAGAGAGAGAGAGAGAGGAGGGAGAGAGAGAGAGAGAGAGAGAGATGAGAGAGGAGAGGAGAGAGAGAGAGAGAGAGAGAGAGAGAGAGGAGAGAGAGGAGAGAGAGAGAGAGAGAGCATCCCCAAATTACATCGTCATCAAAACAAACCAATCAGCAAAAATATTTTTTAAAACTCACACTTCCATAAAAAATAACTATTATCAATGAAAGAGAGGAGAGAGAGAGGAGAGAGAGAGA
This sequence comes from Stramonita haemastoma, assembly GCA_030674155.1. Lineage (NCBI taxonomy): Eukaryota > Metazoa > Mollusca > Gastropoda > Neogastropoda > Muricidae > Stramonita > Stramonita haemastoma. The sequence goes on from JASPKP010002146.1 coordinate 3,242, forward strand.
GAGAGGGGGGGGGGGGGGGGGGGCACAAAGGGGGAGAGAGAGAGAAAATGTGTGTAATGCATGGGTGCATGCGAATGTGCCTGCGTTGTGTGAGTGTGGACTCCATGAAAAGAATGAAGGTTAAACAAATCCTAAGATAACAAAGAATATTTCAAATATAACATTTAACTAGAATGAAATTAACTACATGTAACAGCTAACAACAATCAAAGGTAAATCCCAACTGGACTATTACATAGACAAACAGAAAAATCAAGTGTGTGTGTGTGTGTGTGTGTGTGTGTGTGTGTGTGTGTGTGTGTGGTGTGTGTGTGTGTGTGTGTGTGTGTGTGTGTGTGTGTGTGTGTGTGTGAAGGATGCGTATTCGTGACAGTACCAAACCATTTTGGTTCACGACACAGCTGTTTCAATCAGTTTTCAAAACCACGGAATAGGCCTGGTTGGTTTATGACACAACTACACTAGATCAGACTCTCAGCCCTGGTCCTTGTGAATGTGCCAAATCACTCGCTGCACTCAAGATTAACATTTCTTGGCAGCAGTTGTCATGAAATTCACAAAGCAGGGATTTCCCCCTAAGTTTTAAAATAAATAAGGAAGATTAAAGGCCCGAAACACTTGTTTGAAGGGGACTTCTCCTCTGAGGACTCTCTGCTGCCATGCTCTACGCGAGTTTCTTACCACTATCAATACCTAATGGCCTACTTACTAAGTAGCTACTTCTAAATAAAAATTACTCACCAGTGCAGCTCTTCATCATAGTCTTTCTATAAAAAAGACAAAGGCAAAAACGATGATGTTCAAAATCCCACATTTTGCTTTCCCAGTGTGGTCCACACTGCATGCAGATGTCAGGCCGTTTGAAATGGCAAGAGAAAAAAAAAGAAAAGAAAGAAACAAATCAACTCACCTGAACTCCAACAGAGACACGATTTGCACGTGTGTGTTGTGTCGCTAAATGTGTTTTCTGTCCCTAGCTGGAGTAAGACCTTCAATTGCAAAAACCTGGTTTTAACAATGTAACTGGAAACTATTTCTAAACTGCCGGGCACTTCGTTTTCTATCAATACACTTGAAAAACCCACCCAAAATGATGGCCATTAAAAGATACTTTATATAAGATAAAAGCTATGTCAAGACTGCAAACTAGAAACATGTACAAGACTCCTTGACTTACCGAGGACAATCTGTTGTTCTGTTGATATGCACGTTCACAAGAAGAATTTCAGATTTAGATTGTTTGTTTTGTAATTTGCAGTCTGTGCATTGACAGCCCATCTGGTAAAGGAAAGGGGAGGTTGTTTCAAAACCCAGGGAGAAGTTCTTACCTCTCTTGAGCATAGTCATTTTAGGATATAGACCACTTTACAACACAACACATGCACAACAATGTTCAGTTAAAGGTATTGTTCAGCTACTCACGAATGTTTTACCATTTGGGTTTTTCTTTAAACAAAGGCTTATTTTGGGTGGTGGATGTGTAGGCTACTTTCAGCAATGTTCCTGCTGACTGTTTCTCTGTCTGTCTCTGTCTCATACATATCACAGCATATTATGCATGTATTCAGGGGGGGGGGGGGGGGGGGGGGGGTACGTGCCAGCGTGCGTGTGTTTGCGCGCGCCGCGTGTATGTGTGTGCGTGCGTACATGTGTTGACAGTAGCGTCAGTACATGACAATTTATGTGATGAAGAGGGAAAATGATTTTAAAAAATTAATGATGCTGAAGCAGATCTCTTAGAAAACAAAACCACTCAAACAAAGAAACCAGATCTTAGGTGTATTAAAGAAATGACTGCATCTTAGGCCCAGTGCATTTGTCTGTATCTACACCTCGTATCATGTTTAAGAGCACATTGCCCAGAATACCTACAGGCCTACTGGTCATACCTCTGAAAGTGGGCCCATAAATGATCCTCATCATTATGTTGCTTTGAACTTTTGGACCCCAGTGCTATTCTATTTTTTGTGTGTTCCTGTGGCAACTGCCCTGCCCTGCGCTGTGCTGTGGTGCATCTATTGTATATTTTCATTGATAGTATGTGTAATACTATGTATTGTTGCCTACACTTTACCAGCTTTCCTTCCGACAGACTTGCTAGATTCAAGCCAGGCTGTTCTCTTTGTGGCTGTGGTATCACCACAAGAACAGCACCACCCATATTAAAGATGTTAGTAAAGTGTGTATGCCTACAATAGAAAACTCTCTTGGTGCCGTGGGCTCTGTTACTGCACAAAAGTCGGGGTAGGATGGGACTCCAACCGGCCTTTTGTCACAACTTATTTATCTGCCCCTTATTTTTGAGGGTGTGTATGGGCAGGCACGCCTGTATTTGTGACACTGCACCACATAAGAAGTCGCATTGCACCAGAGGTCAGTTTTTAGTTATTGGCATGTTATTAATTTGCAATAAAATGGCTATACAATACCAAAAAACAAATTGAAAATCGGACAGTTCTATCAAGTTATTACAACTGCAGGAAATGGCAAAATGAGAAATTGACAAGTTAGTAGATGGCCAGAATGAGGACTTGGCTATTTTCAAAACATGTTTAAAGACAAAAGGAAACAAAATTATGACTTGATATTTCACTTCAATGTATAAAATAAGTGCTAGAGTTTTATAATCAATAAAAATCTCAAAATCCACAACCTCACCTCCACCTGCCGAAAATGTACCCTAGCAGAAAAGTGGGTTATGTGCTAAGCGACTGGACAAGCATTTATTCCGACGGACATGCTGTATTCGCCAGGCACTTCTCTTTGGGGCTGTAGCATCGCCACAAAAGCAGCGCCACTCATATCAAAGGTGCTTGTAAAGTCTGTGTGCCTACAGGAGATCACTCTCATGTGTGTGTTTGAGTGTATGTGTGTGCGTGTGTGTTACGTGTGTACGTGTGTGTGCGTGTATATGTGTGCGTGAATATGTGTGCGTTCATGCCTGTGTATATGTGTGTGTATGAGTTAGTGTGTGTGTGCGTGCGTGCGTGTGTGTGCGTGTGTGTGTGGTGTGTGTGTGTGTGTGTGTGTGTGTGTGAGAGAGAGAGAGAGAGAGAGAGAGTGGTGTGTGTGTGTAGTGTGTGTGTGTTAGTGTGTGTGCGTGCACCTTTGATTGTCTCTGCATATGATACAAGAAATAAAACGAACAAACAAAGAAAGAAACAACAACAACAAAAATCACCTCCACCCCCTTAAATAATAAAGAATCTGAAAGAACCCAACTTTACGTCCAATAGTTTCATCTGTCCCTTGTCAGTCCTAAGCCCAATTGCAAACCCACATGCATTTGTTTATCATGGAAAGGGAACTGAACAACTCAAACTAAAACAAGAAAAAAAATACAAAAGTTTGCCAAGAAAGCTTCTTACTAAGTTGTTATTTATTTCCAGCATAATCGCATTATTAAGCAATATTTTGTCCAAATGACATTAATTCAAACGTTATATTGCGCAAATTGCACACTGTAACGATGAGTACTATTATATTTCGACTTTTGTTTGTATAAACAAGAACTTAAACAAACTATGGAATTAAAAGTCCTTAATTTTAAACATTACCAGCAGTCTTCTTCCTGTGCAAACGCAGATGAAAATGGAAGTCTAAAAAATTATGTCTCCCTGTATAGTTCCTCTGTAAGCAGGATGTTGCTGCCACATCCCTCTATTATTAGATCAGAGACTAGGATTTACAGAACCCCATCTTTCGCAATCGCCAGCAGTAATCATGTACAATTGGCCGGTTTGTGCAAGGTCAAAACAATGTAGCCTGTAGCCAATTTGCCTCTACCTGCTTCATTCATCCCCAGATAGAATTTTGGGGAGGAAAATTGAAATCAGAAGTAGATGAATTTGCATTGCCAGTAGCGGCTATCGTGTTCTGGGCATTCCAGACAGGGTTGGGATGGGTGAGAACTTTGATAAACCGAAATGGTTTTTGTAAATAACTACTTAAAAATCAATCACAGCCACATGGTTTATTGCAACAGTTAAGTATATGCTATAGCCTAAAGAGTCTCCACATACCAAAAAGTGAAAAAGTGGCCGATAGCCGCTTCTGGCAGGCAACCCTCGATATATATATATATATATATATATATATATATATATATATATATATATATATATATATATATATATATATATATATATATATTCTGTGTGTGTGTGTGTGTGTGTGTGTGTGTGTGTGTGTGTGTGTGTGTGTGTGTGTGTGTGTGTTGTGTGTGTGTGTGCGCGCGCGCGAGCGCGCGTGCCTGCGCGTGTTTGTTTGTTTACTTCACTCCCTTTTTCTTCTCCTCCGTTCCTTCCTTTTTCTGTGAATGCTGAATGGTTTTATTTGTCCATTTTCTTGTTCTGTTTGTTTGTTTGGTTGGTTGGTTGTATACCTTGGGGGAAGATTACCTTAATCATCTTACAAGATGGTGGATGTGTATGTTGACGTGAGAAATGGGGATTCACTCACACGCGTGCTGTGTGCTTGCGTGTGTACCCGCCTACTCCCCCCCATCCTGCACACACACACACACACACACACACACGGAGACAGAGAGAGTGAGACACACACACACACACACACACACACACACACACACACACACACACACACAGTCACAGAGCCAGCCAACACGCCACATAAAAATGACGTCAAGACCAGCAAATACGTCATAACTTCAACACCTATGACATCACAACCTAGAAAAAAGAAACCCACACCACCAACAAAACAAAAACAAAAAACGTCACTAAATCACACACACACACAAAAAATATCGTCATCACCCAATCATTCCACACCCACCCAGGGTTCGCCATCGCAGTCTGTTGAGATCTTTCTGTTGGGCGGTCACAGAGCAAGCTGAGCCTTCGTCATGGAGTGGCAGCCCCTGGACGGCCAGTTCCGACAGGTCACCCTTAACCTGGGAGGCGTGTGGGCCCTCAACATCAATGGAGACGTCTTCTACCGTGTGGGAACAGCCGAGAACTACCAGAGCGTCGGCACACGCTGGTGGCAGGTGGAAGGTATTTTTGTTTGTTTATTTGTTTGTTTTCTTTATTTATTTTATTATTTATTTATTTTATTATTTATTTTTTTATTTTATTTTATTTTATTTTATTTTATGTATGTATGTATGTATGTATGTATGTATGTATGTATGTATGTATGTATGTATGTATGTATGTATGTATGTATGTATGTATCTATCTATCTATCTATCTATCTATCTATCTATCTATCTATCTATCTATCTATCTATCTATCTGTCTATCTGTTTCTTGATTGTTTTATATCGAGGATAATGGAATGAGCACTCATGTTTGTGTGTGTGTTTTTTAAAAAATTATTTACATCCAGTCCTCGTGTGTATGCAGTTTTGTCAATCTTGTCATCTGTTCCCACTGGCACACCATGGCCTACTCTTAAAGGAAAAGCGGAACAGGATTTAACTTGTGAGCAAGATGTCCTGCGTGCGTTCGCACACGGGGCCTCGGTTTATAGGTAGGGAATATAAGTACGTTTAGAGATCTATTCTGGGGGTCTCGAATCGTGGGTTTGAATCTCGCTGGCTGTGTGTGATCAGAGTTAAGGGCAGTTCGGGGGATTTTGAGGGTTTCCCCTAGGTCAACTTAAAGTGCAGAATTGCCAGTGCAGAATTGCCATCGTGTATGTATGTATGTATATATATATATATATATATATATAATATATATATATATGTATATGTATATGTATATATATATTTTATACATACATACATACATACATACATACATACATACATACATACATACATACATACATACATACATACATACACAACACGCTGAAGATTAGGCTAAAATATCTACACTAACGGTCCCGTAACCCATGTCTACGTTGGTGGGGTTACGAAAACATAGATACCCAGCATGCACCCTGCTCCTGGAGGGGAATGGGCTCCTCCAGGTTCACCTTGCCCAATAGACATGGCCTGAAAAAAATCATTACTGTGGCCCAACACCTCCACTTGGAGTTAATTAAATTAAGGGAGAGGAGAGAAAGAGAGAAGAGATGTAAATTGTCTAGAATTTGATTGGGTCGAATACTGCTGCTGTTACTGCTGATTCTTCTGCAGGTGCAGCATCTTAGAGAGATCTATGATGGTGTGAGACTTGATTGAATGATGAACTCAGCTGTAAATGGGTACCTGCCCTCTTTAGGGTCAGGGAAGGTAAAGCAGTGAAGGAGAGGAGATGGGCGCTTCCCCCAAACTGCTGGCCCCTAGAGAAGCTGAGGTTTCTGACACCTCGCCTCCCCCCCCCCCCCCCCTTGCGCTTTTATTTTAATAGGTTTTTTTTTCAGTGCACTTTCAGTCACCAAATGATGGGAGATGGGAGGACAGCATCAGCGAATGGACAGACCTAGAACTCATCAACATTTTGAGAAAGGCAGAACAGAGAGAGGAATGGAGGGAACTGGTTGTCAAGTCTTTAGGGGTGCCCCCAGGTCGTCAGACTAAGGGAGATTATATATATATATATATATATATATATATATATATATATATATATATATATATATTATATATATGTATATATATATATATAGATAGATAGATAGATAGATAGATAGACAGACAGACAGACAGACAGACAGACAGACAGACAGACAGACAGACAGATAGATAGATAGATAGTCCTTACAAAGAGACCATTACCTCAAGAGCAGCGCCACACAAAAAAAAAATCCCGTTTTCTAGTGTATTGGTTTTCCTTATGAGAG
>JASPKP010002146.1:17500-20000 GCA_030674155.1 Stramonita haemastoma
CTGCAATACACGTCTACATCATTACTTCATACCACACTGCAGTACACTTCTACATCATTACTTCATACCACACTGCAATACACTGCAATACACTTCTACATCATTACTTCATACCACACTGCAATACACTGCAATACACTTCTACATCATTACTTCATACCACACTGCAATACACTGCAATACACTTCTACATCATTACTTCACACCACACTGCAATACACTTCTACATCATTACTTCATACCACACTGCAACACACTTCTACATCATTACTTCATACCACACTGCAATACACTTCTACATCATTACTTCATACCACACTGCAATACACTTCTACATCATTACTTCATACCACACTGCAATACACGTCTACATCATTACTTCATACCACACTGCAATACACGTCTACATCATTACTTCATACCACACTGCAATACACTTCTACATCATTACTTCATACCACACTGCAATACCCTTCTACATCATTACTTCATACCACACTGCAATACACGTCTACATCATTACTTCATACCACACTGCAATACACTTCTACATCATTACTTCATACCACACTGCAATACACTTCTACATCATTACTTCATACCACACTGCAATACACGTCTACATCATTACTTCATACCACACTGCAATACCCTTCTACATCATTACTTCATACCACACTGCAATACACGTCTACATCATTACTTCATACCACACTGCAATACACGTCTACATCATTACTTCATACCACACTGCAATACACTTCTACATCATTACTTCATACCACACTGCAATACACGTCTACATCATTACTTCATACCACACTGCAATACACTTCTACATCATTACTTCATACCACACTGCAATACACGTCTACATCATTACTTCATACCACACTGCAATACACGTCTACATCATTACTTCATACCACACTGCAATACACGTCTACATCATTACTTCATACCACACCTTTCTAAACTCTTTCTCCTTTCCCTTAGCTTCCTTTTCACTCTTTTCTTTTCTTTCTTCTTTTTATTTAAAATTTTAATATCACAGTGCTTCCTTGTCTACCCTCTGGTGTCCTACATGGTGGGTATGTCAGACAGAACATCTTGTGCACACGTTAAATCCTGTTCCGCTTTTCGTAAGAGTAGGCCATCGTGTGCCGGTGGGAACAGATGACAATATTTACAAAAACTGCATACACACGGGACCGGATGAAAAAAAGCACATGATTGCTTATTCTGTTATCCTCGATATAAAAAAATAAATATACAAAATATACAAAAGACAGATCTAGGTTCAACTTGCTCATTTCTCTGACATCATGATAATTATGACCAGAGGTATTCAAGTAGTTTTTGTTTGTTGTTTTGTTTGTTTTTTTAATAGTAGATTTCTTCTCACTGTGGGATTTACTGGAATGAAATAGCGGAATATTTGACAAAAAGTAAAAAAAAAAGATGCAGTTAAAGAATTTCCAAATCATAGCTTACATCAAAATTATCATTTATTTATTTGTTATTTTGTTTTTTTTAAAAGTGTCTATGTGCGGGTTTCAGTTTTTTTCTTTTTGTCAGTGTGTTTATTTTATTTTGATTTTTTTTTTTTATTGCCAGTGATGCTATTTGGGGAGATAGTTTTCTGTCGTATCTTGACTCTGCATCAACATACTCTATTTCGTTTCATGTGTCATGTAACTTTAGAAGAGAATAATAAATAGATAATTATATACCCATGCAAAAAAAAAAAAATCAAAACCATAGCTTACAAAAAAGGACTCATGAAATAATTTAATAACTGGATAGTCAGGTGCGTAAAAACCCTATCAAGAGAAACATGAAATATCATATATATAGAATCAATTTGGGAGCTCTAGATAGTGTCCAAAATGTGCCATGTGCTTGTTGTCGTCAACTACTATATTCTTCTTCTTTGTCGAATGCTCAGACAGAAACTAGTGTTTTCAGTCGTACTATTTGTTTATCTATTCATTCTTTTATATCGAGGATAATGGAATAAGCACTCACGTGATTCTTTACATCCAATCCCCGTGTGTATGCACTTTATGTAAATCTTGTCATCTGTTCCCACAGGCACACAGTGGCCTACTCTTACGAAAAGCGGAACAGGATTTAACGTGTGCGCAAGATGTTCTGCGTGCGTTCGCACACGGGGTCTCGCTTTATAGTCTAATCCAAAGTACTTTTGGGGAGAGTGGAGTCAGCACTGATGTTAACTCCAGGGGAAAAATCCCCTCGAGTGCGAAATCGAACCCAGGTCGTCAAACTGCGGACGCAATTTTCTGACCACCAGGCTATCCTGTCGTATGAGCGAAAATACTTTGCGCTGCCGTTAAGTGCCTGACATATCAGACCTCGTGCATCCGACTTCACCGTGGCTGCTATAGTATGAATAGAGTCTTGTGCAATACCGTCAATATCTTTATTTTATCTTTTTTTTGTTATACCACTTTATGTCACAACAGATTTCTCTGCGTGA
>JASPKP010002147.1:2500-7500 GCA_030674155.1 Stramonita haemastoma
GTCAGATTACATTATCTCCACACTTCAATTCATACATATATGTTATGAGGAAGAAAAGAAAAAACAAAACAAAACAAAACAAACAAAAAAACAAAACAAACGCAACAATACATATGATAATACCAATCTCCACTGAGAGGAAATAACATATACACTTACAAACATTCAAACTAACAAAAAAAAAACTAACGAACAAACAAAAGCAACAGAGAACCAAACAAACATAAGAAACGAAAAAAACCCAAACAAAACAAAACTAAAGCAAAAAAACAAACAAAAAACAAGCAAACAAACAAATACAACCCCCCCAAAAAATACACACAGAAAACCCCACACACTCAAAAAAGAAAAAAAATTGGAGGGGGGGTGGGAACGGGTGGGGAGGGGGTATCAAGGAGGAAGGGGGAAAACACAAACAGCAAACAGAAGAATTATAATAATGATTTATGATTATATTCATAAATAAAAAACCCTACACATATGAACAAAAAAAACAAACAAACATTCAAACAAACAAAACAAAAAAAAACATACACAACAACAACCAGAACAAAAAAGTTAGGCCTTTCCACTTATCAAAATAATATAAATATAATAGTGCTAATAGTCCCATTAGTATAATTAATATATAAAAAAAATGTTTTAATATTTATCCTCAAACTATTAAACTGGGTAAGTGAAAAAATAAAAAGAATGCACAGGAAAAAAAATCCAATCTAGTCATCAGATCAGTGGTTTGGTTTTCTCCTTGTGAATTTGCAGAATATACACGTGTTTACATACATCACTTATTCCCTATCCTGTTCAATATTAAATTATAAAAAAAAAACTTTCTCCACCTTTTCCCCCTTCCACATGCATATATAGCAAGCAAAGTGTAGATTTTTCAGTCACAGTGAGCCACACGTGAAAGATTTTTCGGGGTTAGCAGAGAGTATGAATATCTTTAGTTTGTTCTAAGTATGGTTGATTGGATTGATGTGTAGTTCTTAAACATTTTTGCATAAGCGCATTAAGTGATTTTTCAACTGATTTTTCAACTGATTTTTATTTTTGATACATTTTAAATGTTTTGGGAGCTTGTTCCATAAATCACTACCTGAATATAGGAAGCTTGTTTTGTAAAGATTGTTTCTGGGTCTGGGAAATGTTAGTAGATGGTTATGCCTGTGCTCATTAATTTTGAATCTATTGGTGATCTTGGGAGGGGTATTTCCATTGACAACTTTTTGTACAAATAGAGCTTTATTGAGATAAAGCCTGTTTTGAAATGTAAGAATATTTGTTAGCTTATAATCATTGATGGTTAGGGAGCTTGATTTTAATAGGACAAGTTTTAGTGCTCTTTTATATAATCGATGGATGAATTTCAAATTAGTTTCACTGCAGTTGTCCCAAAGAGATGAGGCATAGTCAACTATTGTAGGCAAGATGTGTCCACAAAAAAAGAGTTTGCGTGAATGACTATCTAGAAAGTGTTTTATTTTTCATAGCTGACGTACCTTGTTTGTAAGACGTTTTCCTTGTGCCAACACATGGTCAGTCCAAGTAAGATTATTGTCAATAATTACACCCAGAATTTTGTGTGAGTCAACTTCTTCAATGATTTTTTGATCTATCAACAGAGGTTGAAATTTACTTTTCATTTTTTGCCTCTTTTGTCGTGCTAGTACGTACATACTTTTAGTTTTTTGAGCATTTAGAGACATATGGTTTAATTGAGTCCAAGTAATCAATTTGTTGATATTGTTTTGAAGTTTGAGTGTTAATCTGTGGGGGTCAGTATCACTACAATAGAGGGATGTGTCATCAGCAAACATTTCACAGCTACAATCTAGAAATAAGGGTAAGTCATTTACATATATTGACAACAAAAGAGGACCCGATATTGATCCTTGTGGTACTCCATATTTAATAGATACTAATTCTGATGTTTGATTATTTGCAGTTACCAGCTGCTGTCTATCTAACAAAAAACTTTTTAAAAGATTGATTATTTCAGGTGTTAGTTTGTATAGGTGAAGTTTACGCACTAGCAAGGAGTGATTAATTACATCAAATGCTTTTTCAAAGTCAACAAAAATTAGGCCTGTATAGTTATTTTCATTTATGTTGTGTAAGAGACTGTCTGTAAGTTGAGTTAGAGCTGTGTGACAAGAATAGTTTTTACGAAAGCCTGACTGATCTTCATTTATTAGGTTGTTGTTAACAAAGTAGGAATATCAAGATTTTTGGATATGTTTTTGAATGGGTTTGGATAAGACCGATAGGATTGAAATTGGTCTGTAATTTGAAGGACAAGAAGAGTCTCCAGATTTGTGGACTGGTATGACTTTTGCCTTTTTAAATATGAGAGGGATGTTGCTTTTATCTATACACAAGTTATATAGATATGTCAGTGTTTCAGCTATAATAGGACCAGAAAGTTTCAATATTTTTCCATCCAGATTGTCAAGGTCACGTGTTCTGGAATTTTTTTTGAGAGATAGACTTTCCAACATGTCTTTAATTGTCATTGGCAATAATTCAACCGGGAATTTAATTTCTTTTGATTCAATATATTGTTCTAAGTACTGGAGATCATTTTCGTTTGACTTATCACATGATATGATTTTAGTAGCGATGTTTGAGAAATGGGTGTTCAGTTCATCAGCTGTTATGTCTTTAACTGTATTTTGGCTTTTTGATATAGGTCTATTACATAAAATATTGATGGCTTTCCATACCTGGCAAGAGTCGGTAGTTGTGATTTACAGTTTTTGAAAGTAATCACGTTTTGATCTCCGTTTTAGTGAAGTTACTTTGTTTCTTTGCATTTTAAATTCTTCTTTTGTACCATGGGTTTTCAAATAGTCTCTTAAGCGCATTTCAGACTGTATGTCTTTTGTTATCCAAGGAGGTTTAATTTTTTCTTTAACTCTTTTTTTGATGAAGGGGGCATGCCTATCATACACTGAAATAAATGTGGTAATCCAGAATTCTGCAGCATCGTTGGGGTCTCTGATTTGATATATGTCTTGGAATGGCGAATTTATCAAGTCTGAAAGAAAGTTTTATTCATTGAAGTTATTAAATTTTCTGTTAAAGATGGTTTTATGTCCTACTTTGGGAATTTTGACATGATGTTTAAACCAAGTAAAACACACAGCATTGTGATCACTGCATCCACAGGAGGGGGCACATATTTCTGTTATGTTTTGTTTTGTAGTAGTATAGATATGATCTATCAAAGTTCTAGAGTTATCTGTTATCCGAGTTGGTTTGTCTATTAGTTGTTCCAGGCCATGCATAGTAATGTTGTGACTCCATTTAGGCTTGGGTTTTAATAAGTCGATGTTAAAATAACCAAGAATAATTGTTTCATAGTTTAAAAATGTCACTTCATCCATAAGAGAGTTGAATTTTTCAAACCATTCTGTGGTTTCCGAAGGATTTCTGTATATGTGACGCTCCACCACGAAATGAGTCGCTTAGCACATTACTCGATTTTGCGCTAGGAGCCATTAAAGGCAGGTGGGGGTCAAGTTGTCAATTTTGAGATTTTGATTGATTATTAAACTATATCCGTTTTTCTACCTTGTAATGAAATATCAAGGTATGAGTTTTATTCATTTTGCTTTTAAATGTGTTTTGAAAATACCCAAGCCTTCATTCTGACAACCTGTTACAAATGAAAACTTGCCCGTTTCTCATTTTGTCACATCCCGCAGTCTCTCATTTCAATTTTTAATAACTTTTCACAGAATTGTCCGATTTTCAATTTGTTTTTTGTATTTAATAGCCTTTTCATTGCAAATTAGTAATTTGTCAATAACTAAAAATTGACCTCTGGTGCAATGCGACTCCTTATGTGGTGGAGCGTCACATATGAATCCTATTAATATTGGATTATTGTGTTTTAATTTTATTTCAACCCAAATTGATTCAATGTCATAAACATCAAAGTTGTATAATCTTTTGCAACTCAGTGAAGAAGCGAAATATGTTAATAACCCAGTGGACTTGGGCTTGTGTGGATCCTGTCGAAAAATCTGATATCCTGGAATATTCATGGATGTGTCAGTTACCTGTGGTGAGAGTCAAGATTCAGCAAGGCAAAACAAATGAAATTGATTCTCATCATTGTGCAGTATGGTCGAAATATCATCTTTTTTGCTTGTTGCATTGTTGATATTCAGGTAGCCTACACGGAGGCCTTGCTTTGTGGGCCACTTGTCTAAAGTTAGAGACATGTTAAGATTGATTTATATATATATATATATATATATATATATATATATATATATATATATATATATATATATATATATATATATATATATATATGTATGTATGTAAGATCTATCAAAATAAGAGACTTGATTATCAAATTTTTAGACAAAATAAGCTATAGTTCAATTTCGAAAACTAAAATATAAACACAAATCAAAATCTGTAAGGGATGAATGTGTTAGAATAAACAACTTTTTGAATCCAGTCCTGTTTTTACATAGATCATATACTACAGTCATAAAAAATAATAAAACATATAAATTGGGAAAAATATTTTAAGAATAACTAAGATACAACAATTTTTGCTAAATCATTATAACCAATCACACACTAAATATTAGTATGATACTAAACACAAAGAGATACAGTGACAAATAATAATAGATGAAAAAGCAAACAAAAATATAGTATGGCAGAGTTGGTTCAAAAACTCCAATCCACACTAGCCCAAGGCAACAACTGCCCTGTTGCAAGAGTTTCTGGATCCGATATACCTGCTAGATGTAGAAGGCAATTTATCCACTCAAATGAGATACACACTGCAGCATGACATTGATCAACATTTGATGTTGGGGAAAAAAAAAAAAGGGGGGGGGGGGGGGGGGGGGGGGGGGGGGCTGGGGGCTGGGTGAAAGTATGGGGAGAGAAAGAACTCGAACTCGAAAGGTTTATTCATGAAAAAAGGCCATTGGCCCATACGTGAAGGGGGTTGCCGCGATAACGATAAT
>JASPKP010002147.1:12500-24461 GCA_030674155.1 Stramonita haemastoma
ACAAAAAGCAGCAAACAGACTAACAAACAAACACATCAACAAACAGACAAACCAAGAAACAAACAAAACCCATACAAAACAACAAATAGACAAACCATGACCAAAAAAATGAACAGAAAAATCAACAGACAGACAAACTAACAATAGACAAACAAACCAATAACAAACCAACAACAGCAAACCACCAACAACAAACCAACAACGACAAACCAACAACAACAAGCCAACAATGACAAACCACCAAACAGACAAGCCGACACAGATAAACCAAGAACAGAAACACAAACCGAGATCAGGCTTGCAAACTAACAACAGATAGACCAACAACAGACAGACAGACCAACAAAAAACAGCAACAGACCAACAACAGACAGAGAGACCAACAAAAAAACAACAACAGACCAACAACAGAGAAATCAACCACAGACAAACCAACAAAACAGACATACTAATATACAAACAAAACAAACAGATAAACGAACAAGCACACAAATCTACAACCAGGCCCAGAAAGAAAATTAGCATACGATTAAAGCAGCATGACTACTGAAGCAAAACCAAAGACGCAAAAACGAAAAAGAAACAACACAAGCAAACTATCTATCTATCTATCTATCTATGTCCTTCGGATGAGACTTTAAACCGAGGCCCTGTGTGCAAACGCACGCATAACATCTTGCGCACACGTTAAATCCTGTTTCGCTTTTCGTAAGAGTAGGTCATTGTGTGCCGGTGGGAACAGATGACAATATTTACAAAACTGCATACACACGGGACCGGGTAAAAAAGCACATGATTGCTTATTCTGTTATCCTCGATATAAAAGAATAAATACATAAATCTCTCTCTCTCTAACTCTAGCCTGGCAGACGACTTGTTGGGCCGAGGATGGTCTTGACTGATCTGCCACCTTCCTCCTGACACTGATGAAATAAGAATTGCATTTACATTGCTTAAGTAAAACCACATGCACTGCTGAAATAAAAGATGCATTGACATTGCTAAAGTAAAACCACATGCACTGCTGAAATAAAAGATGCATTGACATTGCTAAAGTAAAATCACATGCACTGCTGAAATAAAAGATGCATTTCCATTGCTAAAGTAAAATCACATGCACTGCTGAAATAAAAGATACATTTACATCACTAAAGTAAAACCACATGCACTGCTGAAATGAAAGGAGATGCATTGCTAAAGTAAAACCACATGCACTGCTGAAATAAAAGATGTATACATTGCTAAAGTAAAACCACATGCACTGCTGAAATTCATATCTTATAAAACCACTTCATTTATACCGCTAAAAATAAACCTATAAAACTGCAATACATCTACACTGCTATAAAATCTATAAAACTGCACAGCAAAAAATTTAATGAAGCTGCCATACACCTATACTGCTATAAAAATATTTTTATTAAGAACCTTCAAATTTGTGATACCTCAACACTGCTAAAAAAATGTACCTTTAAAACTACACGACAATATTGCCACTGATTGCTATTAACCTGCACTGTATCTACAGGGCTAAAAGTAAAGGTAGAGCACAACTTGTATACTTACACTGATTAAATATTGATCTGCATTACATGTAGACTATTACAAGTTGAAACCTATAATCTGCACCACATGTACACAACTTAAAGTAAACGCCTATAAAACTGCAATGCACTACAAGTAATAACTTGCAAAACTGCGCTACAGCAATAATGCTAAAAAGATAACGACACTGAACTGCATATAGACAGTAAAACCTATAGAACTGTACTACATGCTCACTAAAATTAGAAACTTGTACAGCTGCACTACACCTGCTAAAATCTAAAACTGCACTAGACAAAAGCAAAATCATTAAAACTGCACTGCTCATTAAGAATCTACATCTATACCACAAAGTAAAAACCCATAAAACTGCACTATACGTATACTAAAAGTAAAACCTATAAAACTGCACTACACCTAAACTAAAAAAAAATATATATAAGGCTACACCACACCTAAACAAAGCTAAAAAAAAAACCCTATAAAACTGCACTATAACTAAACTAAAGTAAACTAAAATCTATAAACTACATCACACCTGAACTAAATTAAAAAAAAAACAATAATAAAACTGCACTATACCTAAATTAAACAAAAAAACCTATAAGACTGCACTGCACCTAAACTTAACTGCACTACACCTACATGAAAAAGTAAAAACTTACACAAATGCACTACATGTATACTACAGGTAAAAACCTATAAAACTGGACTACACCTAAACAAAATAACCATGAAACTGCACTACACATAAACTAAACTAAGCTAAAAAAAACTATAAAACTACACTTAAACTACTTAGATATAAACCTGCACCACACCTAAACTAAAACACTTATAAAACTGCACTACACCTATACTAAAATTAAAAATCTATAATTTGCATTACACCTAAATGAATGAATAACCAATAAAACTGCACTACACCTGTACTACTGTAAAAAAAATTAAAGCTATAAAACTGCACCACCTAAACAAATAAAAACCTATAAAACTGCACCACCCAAACAAATAAAAACATAAAACTGCACTACACCCAAACAAATAAAAACTTATAAAACTGCACTACACCCAAACAAATAAAAACTTATAAAATTGCACTACACCCAAACAAATAAAAACTTATAAAACTGCACTCACTCACTCACTCACTCAGTCCCATGTCCCAAAGGACGTAGGGGGGACATGAGAGAAGACGCAACGGAGATCTTTTTCCATGCTTCACGATCCTGTGTGGCTAGTAGGAGGCGTTGCAGGGGTTGGGCAGTCCAGTCTTTGATGTTGTCAACCCATGATTTCTTTTGGCGGCCTCTTCTTCTCTTGCCCTCGACTGTTCCTTGCAAGATGGTTTTTGCTAGGGTGTTGTGTCTTGTGGTGTGGCCAAACCACATCAGCTTTCTCCTCTTTATGGTGGAGAGCAAAGGCTCTTGGGGGCCCACACGTTTTTCGATTTCTTCTTTCACATAGTTATTGGTCTTGTGTTCTTTGTATGATATTTTGAGGAGTCTTCTGTGGCACTTGTTCTCGAATGCTTGGATTCTTCTCTCTAACTCTGCTGTCAGAGTCCATGATTCACAGCCATATAGGAGGATAGATATCACGAGGGATTTGTAGAGGTGGTATTTGATGCAGAAGCTGATGTTGTTGCTTCTGATGATCCTCTGGAGTCTGACTAGAGCAGATGTTGCTGTTGCAATGCGAGCTTTCACCTCATTGTTTGATGTGCCATCTTTTGTTAGGATGGAGCCTAAGTATTTGAATTGGCTCACCTCTTCCAATATTTCTCCATTCATCTTTATTTCTGTGCTGTCATTACTCGCGCTGTTGACCATGATCTTCGATTTCTCTGTACTGACCTCCATGCCGTATGCGCTCGCTCGATCTGTTAAATTGTCTGTGAGGATTTGCAGTTCTTGTTTGCTGCTGCCCATGAGGTCAATGTCATCTGCAAATATGAGGTTGCAAAGGGGTCTTCCACCAATGGAGATGGAAGTGTGGTGGTTTTGCAGTGTCTCTGTCATGATGTTTTCGAGGAAGAGGTTGAAGAGTACTTAAGAAGCAAAAGTTCACAAGTCAAGAAGCCAACAACAAGTACATGGGTAGCCACAGAGAAGTGAGGAAAAAGATGAGAGAAGCCAAAGAAGCGTGGATAGAAGAACAATGCAACAACATCGAAGATGGAATGGCCAACCGAAACAGCAAAACAGCTTACAACACTCTGAAAGCACTAACTAAAACCACACAGCCTAAAGCCTCTGTTATTGAAGACAAAGAAGGAAATCTTTTAACGGAAAACAATGCCATCCTCCAACGCTGGACAGAATACTGTGAGGGATTGTATAACTACCCACTACGCCCTAGATACCAACATAGTTTCCAACAAACCCCCTGAACACCAAGATAAAGACCCACCAATACTAAGGTGTGAAGTAGACACAGCTATTAAACAATTGAAGAAGGGGAAGTCCCCTGGAATCGATAACATCCCAGCTGAACTCATAAAAAATGGAGGGAATGAAACAGCAAGGCGATTCACAGATCTTTGTCAGAAGATCCACAACACCAAAGAATGGCCAAAAGAATGGACACAGTCTCTTGTAATACCCCTGCCAAAGAAAGGAAACCTCAAGCAATGTCAGAACTACAGAACCATCAGTCTCATAAGCAATCCTAGTAAGATCATGCTGCAGGTAGTCCTCAACAGACTGAAAAACCAAGCAGAAAAACTCCTGGCAGAAGAACAAGCGGGCTTTAGACCAAAACGCAGCACAATGGAACAAATTTTCAACCTAAGAATTCTGATAGAGAAGCATCTCCAACACCAAAAAGACTTGTACCACAATTTTATAGACTTCAAAAAGGCCTTTGACAGGGTATGGCATGACGGCCTCTGGCAAGTACTCAGGCACTTCAACATTGACAACTGCCTAATTGAAGTCATCAAGGCTCTGTACGAGAATGCAAGAAGTGCAGTTTTCATGAACAATCACGTGGGCGAGTTCTTCAAGACCACGGTTGGAGTCCGCCAGGGCTGCCTTCTCTCACCTTTACTCTTCAACCTCTTCCTCAAAAACTGCACTACACCCAAACAAATAAAAACTTATAAAACTGCACTACACCCAAACAAATAAAAACTTATAAAACTGCACTACACCCAAACAAATACAAACTTATAAAACTGCACTACACCCAAACAAAAACTTATAAAACTGCACTACACCCAAACAAAAACTTATAAAACTGCACTACACCTACATTAATGGTATAAACCTTTGAAACTGCACTACACTTGAACTAAAAGTATAAACCTATGAAATGCACTTTACCTTAAAAGTAAAAACCTATAAAACTGCATTATGCCTAACTAAAAGTAAAAACCTATAACACTGCATTACATCTCAACTAAAAGTAAAAACCTATGAAACTGCACTACATCTAAACTAAAAGTAAACACCTATAAAACTGCAATGCATCTAAACTAAAAGTAAAAACCTATAAAACTGCACTACATCTAAACTAAAAGTAAAAACCTTTAAAACTGCACTACATCTAAACTAAAAGTAAAAACCTATAAAACTGCACTATATCTAAGCTAAAAGTAAAAACCTGTAAAACTGCACTACTTCTAAACTAAAAGTAAAAACCTATGAAACTGCACTACATCTAAACTAAAAGTTAAAACCTTTAAAACTGCACTACATCTAAACTAAAAGTAAAAACCTATGAAACTGCACTACATCTAAACTAAAAGTAAAAACCTATAAAACTGCACTACATCTAAACTAAAAGTAAAAACCTATGAAACTGCACTACATCTAAACTAAAAGTAAACACCTATAAAACAGCACAACATATACACTGCTAAAAATAAAACTGCACTACACTTGAACTGTTAAAAGTAAAAACAAAACAGTACTACACCTACACTGCTAAAAATAAACAGCACTACACCTACACTGCTAAAAATAAACAGCACTACACCTACACTGCTAAAAATAAACAGCACTACACATACACTGCTAAAAATAAACAGCACTACACCTACACTGCTAAAAATAAACAGCACTACACATACACTGCTAAAAATAAACAGCACTACACCTACACTGCTAAAAATAAACAGCACTACACCTACACTGCTAAAAATAAACAGCACTACACCTACACTGCTAAAAATAAACAGCACTACACCTACACTGCTAAAAATAAACAGCACTACACATACACTGCTACAAAATAAACAGCACTACACCTGCACTGCTAAAAATAAACAGCACTACACATACACTGCTAAATACAAAACGGCACCACAGCGACACAGCTAAAAATAAACAGCACTACACCTACACTGCTAAAAATAAACAGCACTACACCTACACTACTAAAAATAAACAGCTCTACATCTACACTGCTAAATACAAAACGGCACTACACCTACACTGCTAAAAATAAACAGCACTACACATACACTGCTAAATACAAAACGGCACTACACCTACACTGCTAAAAATAAACAGCACTACACCTACACTGCTAAAAATAAACAGCACTACACCTACACTGCTAAAAATAAACAGCACTACACATACACTGCTAAATACAAAACGGCACTACACATACACTGCTAAAAATAAACAGCACTACACATACACTGCTAAATACAAAACGGCACCACAGCGACACAGCGAAAAATAAGCTGCACTACACATACACTGCTACAAATACAAATGCACCTCACCCATGCTGCTAAAAATAAAAATGCACTACACCCATGCTGCTAAAAATAAAAATGCACTACACCCATGCTGCTAAAACTAAAAATGCACTTCACCCATGCTGCTAAAACTAAAAATGCACTACACCCATGCTGCTAAAAAAAAATGCACTACACCCATGCTGCTAAAAATTAAAATGCACTACACCCACATTGGGTCCCATGTGCAAACACAGGCAGAACATCTTGGGCACACGTTAAACCTGTACCGCTTTTCATAAGAGTAGGCCAAGGTAAGCCAGTGGGAACAGATGACATTTACAAAACTGCATACACTCGGGGACTGGGTGTAAAAAACACATGAGTGCTTATTCCATTATCCTGGATATGGAAGAATACCTCCCCCCCCCCCCCCACCACACACACATCTTGATACTGTAGTTACACTGTTACTTAAGATAACCCCACCCATAATAGGACACACTAGTCGCACTGCTATAAACGAAAACCATCCATGATTTTAGGGTACATGCCCAAATAAACACGTCCATAACACTACACCAAAGTTATAATGCTCGAAAAATTACATCCATGCTATAGTTACACTGAAATGATAGATAAACTCATGATATCCTGCTGCCCTTACACCAGAATAGACACACCCACAACACTAAGCTACAGTTACACTGCTCCAATAAAATATATACATGTGTGAAACTATGCTACAGTTACATTGAATTGCTTTAAGACAAAATATGTTGGAAATGTTTTTTTTCATATGCGGTAATAATATAACAGTAGATCATATACTAACATGCAGCAGCTTAAAAGGGCATATTCCCGTTTTGATGGTAAATTCTCCATCAGCTATCTTTAACAATCTGTCACTTATGTATGACTTTTTTAGATCGCTGATTCATAGTCCAATTCGTTTGTTATTGTGATTGCTTTGGACTCTAAAGATGCTCTAATCGGATTCTTTTTTCATGTTTGTAAGGGTGGGTTATTTATTTATTATATATATATTTTTTTTTCCCGGGGGGGGGGGGGGGGGGGGGGGGGGGGGGGGGGGGGGGGGGGGGGGGGGGGGGGGGGGGGGGGGGGGGGGGGGGGGGGGGGGGGGGGGGGGGGGGGGGGGGGGGGGGGGGGGGGGGGGGGGTAGTTAATGTTTTTTCCTGTACTCAGTATTTGTATTCCTATTGTTGTTTATTTTTGTTTGGTTTTGGGGGGTGAGGGCTAGGAGATGTTGCTGATTGTAGCTGATTTTTCGCAGTTATTGGGTATTCCCCTTCTTTTTCTGGGAGGGGTTTTTTGTGTTTTCTTATGTGAAATTAAGTAACTATTTAGTTATATTTTTCATAGGAATTACTGATTTTGCTAGAGATTGTTAGAACTGCATTTCCCATTTTTGCTTACTGTAGTTCAATAGGTCAGTGACAAAAAGGTGTGGTTTTTTTGTTTTTGCTTTTGTTTTTTTGGGTAAAAAAAAAAATTACTTAGCAAGTATTGACCCCCTGAAATTCTTTATCCCATACATTGCCAACTACACCCTCTTTTCCTGACACTCATACACCCACCTACTATACAACCACCTACTCCCCCCCCCCTCCCCTCTTAATATCACAATTTGTGAAAAGATGTTAAATGAATTTGAACTACAGTTACGTTACTAAAATAAGCACATCCATAACACCATGCTACAGTTACACTGCTCCAATACAATGTAAAAATATGCTACAGTTACATCACTATTTAAATAAACACAATCATAACACCATGCTACAGTTACATTGCCATTTAAATAAACACACCCATAACAACATGCTACAGTTACACTGCCAAAATAAACACATCCATAACAACATGCTACAGTTACACTGCTAGAATATCTACATCCATCCCTCTACACCTATGCTGCTCAAATGAATATATCCATAACATTACACGGAAGATAGGCTGCAGAGCTAAAAAAAAAATAAAAAAAGCAGCAGTAAACAGTTATCTACTATTCACCCTCTTCTCTTTCCCCTCAGAACTTTTACAATGAAATAGCACGAAGAATACTGTGGTTATTATAAGTCTCACCAGATATGGACATAAATACTAAATACCTAACTATCCCTCCCCCCCCCCGACCTCCTCCCTCCCCCCCCCCCCCCCCCCCCCCCCCCCCCCCCCCCCCCCCTCTCCACCACCTCACACACAGTTATTTGTGTAGAGCCAGTGCCACAAAGATAGCTGTACTGTTAAAGGGAAATAACGCGTCAAATACTTCAAATTAAAGAGTACTAGAAAAAGTGGCTTCCCTTTAAATGCTTTACGCACTTCTGAGGCAATGGAAGACAGCAGAGCTGGAGTTTCACTCATTCCTTCTTTTATTTCAAGGAGAATGGAATAAACACTCAAGAGCTTTTTTTTTTTACATCCAGTCCCCGTGTGTGTACAGTTTTGAACTCTGTGTGTGTGTGTGTGTGTGTGTGTGTGTGTGTGTGTGTGTGTGTGTGTGTGTGTGTGTGTGTGTGTGTGTGTGTGTGTGTGGTGTGTGTGTGTGTGTGTGTGTCCATAACATTACAGGAAGATAGGCTACAGAGCTAAAATGAAAAAGCAGCTGATATGGATATATATGGATGTATATGGTTACACTCTTATGAAATTTCGTTGCAGTTGTCACAAACTTCCCATTTAAGTTGGACGTTTCCATAACATACCACGGGAAGAAAGAGTATGTTAAAAATGCAATATGTATGTTATAGGGGATGAATTTCATTTTATCAAGGAATGTCCCCAGTTTACACATTTACGGCAAGATTTTATTCTTCAGCACTTTCGTCAACCCATGTACAGTTATAATTTTTGCAGGCTGATGAAATGTAAATCTAGAAAAGTTCTTCTGTCTCTATCAAAATTCATAAGAGTTTCAGGTATTTTTTAAAAATTTGATTGTGATGCCTTTAACCAGTGTAGATTGTGTCTTCTACAGAAATTTACAGTATCTTATGTTACCTAAGGAAGTTTCCTGTTTTCTTATACAGGGAGCATGTTTGTCCTACATTTAAAGAGAATGTATTAAATCAATGTATCTGTGGTGTGTTGTGTGTGTGTGTGTGTGTGTGTGTGTGTGTGTGTGTGTGTGTGTGTGTGTGTGTGTGTGTGTGTGTGTGTGTGTGTGTTAGTGTTAGTGTTAGTGTTAGTGTGTGTGTGTGTGTGTGTGTGTGTGTGTGTGTGTGTGTGTGTGTGTGTGTGTTGTGTGTGTGCACGTGCGCAGCATGAGGGACCTCATTTAGATCTGTCAGCGTGGCCACAAAAGCAGCACGGGTTTGTTTTGAAATTCAAGTTGAGGGGTTAAAAGTGGCGGCCTAGGCTTCTATTCAAACAAGGTGCTGCCTTGCTGTAATTGGTGGCTGAATTTAGGACACTGACGACAGGAGTTGGGAATGTGACCCCATTCTGTGAAAGAGAAGTTGGCGGCAGTTCTCTTCAGTGTCTGCACAAGCACACTCTCTTACACACCAGCACAGATTCACACTGTGACACAGAATTTCTGAGACAAGATCATGATTCTTTTGAAACACATCCAGAGCTTGATCTTTCTCTGTCTCTCTCTGTGTCTCTCTCTGCCTCTCTCTGTCTCTGTGTCTGTGTCTGTCTGTCTGTCTCTCTCTCTTGGGGCACTTTCTCTGGGAATGTTACATATACACTGGCTTAAGAGAAAAGTTCTTAAGTGAGTATATCACCTTACCATTGCCCGATCTGTTCAAAGCAACAAATGATGAGTACAGGCACAGTTTGACAAGATATATTTTTTCCCTCTATTAATAAAAAGGAAGACAATGCTAATTCAAGATGTATATTAAAAAAATGTTACGATTCGATACGTAATTGATGTGCATGATTTCTACAATTTTCCCAAAACATCATATTTTTGTGATTTGGTTATGCTTGATGTCATAATCATGATTTAGAATAATGTGTGTTGTGCTTCTTTGATCAGTTATGAATCAAACCTTTTGTGCATTTTGCTTTGCCAGTTATATGAATGAACACTTTATTACATCCCAAGCCCATGAAATGTATTGTGGCCATGGCCCATGTACATTAAATCATTTCAGTGTTTCAGTGTTTCCCTCTCTTGGGGGGAGAGATAGCCTAGTGGTCAGAACATTATGCTGGCAATTTGATGACGGGGGTTTTAATCCGGTGGAGGAGATTTTTACTCCTGGAGTTAACATCAGTGCTGACTCCACTCTCCCCAAAAGTCCTTTGGATGAGACTGTAACCGAGGCTGTGTGTGATCCCACGCAGAACATCTTGCTCACACGTTAAATCATGTTCGCTTTTAGTAAGAGTAGGCCATCATGTGCCAGTGGGAAACAGATGACATTTAACAAAACTACAAACACACGAGGACTGGATGTAAAAAAGCCACAAGAGTGTTTTATTCCATTATCCTCGATGTCAAAAGAATCAATCAATCAATCTTACAATCTGGGATATCAGGTGGACAGATCTCCCAGTGGGCAATAAAGGTGGTGGTGGTGGTGGTGGGGGGGTTATCAATAATAGATAGCATCACTACTTTATGGACATTCTCTGCTAATTATCTTTTCAAATTCTCTTTTCTATCTCACTCATTGCTTACTGCCTTGGTCCAAGAGACACGAGTCTATCGTCTGCCTTCTTGGTCCATTTGCCTACGTTTTTTTACAGAAAGACAAAAGATTACAGTTCTCTCATATACTGAAGAGGAATGCTCTGGGCCTGACTTGTGAGGTGCTTCACAGCAGCACTAGACATGTTTTGCTATTATGACAGACTTTGTTGCTAACTTGTGTGAGCATTCAAAGAACAAAAAGTGGGCGGGGGAGGGAGGGGGAGTGGTGAAAATGGAAGTTAAATTTGTAGCAGTTTGTGTCTGCCTTTCTGTGCATGCATGTTGTCTATCTGCATGAATGAATGTTCCTATGCATCTATATATTTGCATGTATGAATGAGTTGTGTGTGTTTGCATGAATGTCTCCCTACATGCGAGTGTGAGTGGGTGTGTATAATGTATGTGTTTGGAAAGGCAACACAGGACAGTAAAAAACAAAACCAAACCAAAATACATACATGAAAAACTACTTTCTGATGAACTGCAAAATATTAAGATTCCAGTAAATACCCGAGCAGCAACATCTTACCTTCACTACAGGTGTCTCACAAACTATAAAGTTTCTAGGCTCACCTGTGTGCAGGTGTTTGTTAGGGTGGAGAATGGAGGTGGAGACCTATCCTGCTGCTGCTGTTGATGGTAGCAAGCTACGTGGAGTGGAAACAGACATGGAACGTAAAAAAAGAAGGGGGGATGTCGATTTGGCGCGCTTTTAGATAAGGTTTATATGCTCAGAGAAGATACACGAAAAGCGCGTTTTAAGATAGGTATATTGCTCAGAGAAGATACACGAAAAGCGCGCTTTTAGATAGGTATATATGCTCCAGAGAAGATACACGAAAAAGGTTTTATATGCAGCAGCGGTTGGGTGTTGGTAGAGGGCCTTTCTGATTGATTGTTATTGAAGTACAACTTCCACGTTTATTTAGGGTGCTTCACTGTTGAAAAAGAAACCCACAAGGCCTACTGCTAGACCTCCTCTCTCCTCTCTTCCTCTCTCCTCCTCCCCCTCCTCTCTCCTCCTCCCCCCTCCCTCTCCCTCCCCCCTCTC
>JASPKP010002148.1:0-24460 GCA_030674155.1 Stramonita haemastoma
TGGTATGATGGCGGAGGCATGGAGTGTGGCTTTGGGGAAGGTGTGGCGGCATTGGGAGAGAAGGTTTCTCCACGTCTCAGTGCCAATGCCACCATCTTCGGACGTTGCTGGCAGCCGGCAGTCATTCATCCCAACATGAATAGTGGCATTCCTCACATTAGTGGCAGGTGGTTGCTGATTGAGCCATTTTGAAAGTTCCCCGATCCTTAAATCAGGGATACACACTTTCTGTGAGAAGCTGCTGGGGGGGCTGTCCGCGAAATGTCTATTCCCTGAATGGAGGAATCACCTAGAATGATTTGGGATGTATTGTTGTTTATTTTGACTTTTTTTAAGTGGGTGATCGGGGTCTTTAGTAGGAGAAGATGGGGGGTCTTTATTTGCAGGGAGAGCGTCTTCTTTATCTTTGGAAGCAGAAATATCTATGGCTAGGGAGAGGGGGGGAGAGGATGCTTTCTGATCTGAGGGACAGTTAGGCTTTGGATGACTTTTTTTCAGTTTGGGGTTAGGCTTGTTTGGGGGGAGTTTGGGCGAGGACATATTTTTTGAAGGGGTATGTCTTTTGGAAAGGGTGGTCAAATGATCAACTTCTATTTTAAAGGACTGTCTGGCTTCATAAAATGCAGCTCTGAGTGCTGTGATCTCTGCTTGCAGAGAGTGTGTCACAGCTTCAAATTCTGCCCTTGACACACAGTTGTCATGACAGCATGTGGAAGTGAGGATCACCGTCGGTCACTGTCGCTCTGTCACTCAACTGTTGGTTGTGGCCAGCAGCTTGGAGGGGGGAGGTATGGTTTGTCCCCTCCAGTTGGCACTGAGACATGGAGGGTTCACAGGGAGTGGGGGAGGATGAGTTGGTCTCCCCTATTGCAGGGTCACTTCCGTCATCAAGGGGGTGGGAGGGGGAAGGAGATGGAGGAGGGGAGGTGGTGGTGGCATGTTGCTCCGTGCTATGTTGAATACAGTCATGCATAGCAGCAATAGGGGAAGAGGGAGAAGACAAGAGATGGAGGGTGGGATTGGAGGGGGAGAGTGATGTAAGAGAAGTGTCCCGCTTCTCTTCAAGGGGGCCAGGTTGAGGCCCAACTGTTGTGGTGGTGGAGACAGTGGTCTGCTGACTTGAGTCAATCTGCTGGCTTGAGTGGGATGACGGTTGACAGACAGCTGGTGTGTTGGCTAACACATCCTCTTCAGCTGTAACTGAAGAGGTGTCAACAGGCAAGGAGTGTTGGTCGCCTGTACTGTCCTCCTGTTCCTTGGTGATACACAGCCTATTCCTACTAATCCTATCACTTTCTTGTTCTACTTCACTAATGCATGCCATGTTTTGTACTATCCTCACTAGATGCTAAGTAGTCTACTATGGAGCGCAGTTTTTCAAACTCATTGTCTATCCAGTCATGACAGCCCTTTCCCTGCACTAAAATTAAGTTGGTGGTATAGTAGATGTGTATTTTTAAGAGCTTGCCTTGGTCTGTTCGTATCTCTAGGGTTGACTGAAAGAGATCTGACGGGATGGGGGATGTAAAGTCGATATCATCTTCAGTATTATAGAGTTCATGTTTTGCTCTGTATTCTGTCCATGTTGAATGAAAGGTGTGGGGGGCATATTTACCTACATATCTATGAAATAGCGTATATCGCCAGTGAGGCATGCGGGTGTGTATACATTCGATTTTTTTTTGGATTGAGTCCAGAGTATTTTGGATTTCTTCTAGTTTCTGTGTAGTAAAAATACTGTCCCTTGTCATTGACCGTGTAGTCGGCCTCATGATGAAGTCCCTATGTGTCCCTATGAAGTCCCTAAGTGTCCCTAGTGCCGAATTAATTTACAGATCAAGTAACGCCACGGATCCCCTACGGCCAAAGCCTAGCCCCTGACGGGGCCTGGCAGCCGTGGCCGTGGGCCTGGCCTAATGAATTAACCTAGTGATGTACATTCATTTTATTTTGAAGCTATTGGTTAGGCCTACTGTATTCCTTTTTTTTTTTTTTTTTTTTTTTTACATATTGATAAATGTATCAGGTAGGCCTATATCTCAATGTGTTTGCTATTTATAGGTAAAAACTTACTTGTTGAAGATAAATAACATGTTCAACACCTCAGGAGGAGCACAGAAGAAAACCACACAAGAACCATTAGGCTATGCGATGCATGCGGATAGGAACACAATTAACACAATTAAAGCCACAGATAAAAGCACAAAACTGATGTGAAATATACGGCAACACTGAAGACTGAAGACTAGGAAATAAAGGGGAACACTGAAATAACTGAAATAACTTTAACACTGCAATAACAGCACAACTGAAGCCGTAGGTGACTGTTCCGCTTGGCTGCACACTGGAGCTCTTCTTCAATACGTCTTGACACGACGACGGAGGATACCACAGAGGAGAGAGAGAGAGAGAGAGAGAGAGAGAGAGGAGAGAGAGAGAGAGAGAGAGAGAGAGAGAGAGAGAGAGAGGAGAGAGAGAGAGAGAGAGAGGGGAGAGAGAGAGAGAGAGAGAGAGAGAGAGGAGAGAGAGAGAGAGAGGAAGAAGAGAGAGAGAGAGAGAGAGAGAGAGAAGGCAAGGCGAGGCAAGGCAAGGCAAGACAAGGCAGGCAAAATTCTTTTATTCGAGGATAATAGATAAGCACTCGTGTGCTTTTTTACATCCAGTCCCCACCCTTTTCAGGGATAACATTAAGATAGAAAAAAAAGAAATAATAGCCACAACTACACAACAACAATTATAATGATCCAAATACCAAAAGTAAGGAATCATACCAAGTATCAAACAGGCAAGAAATAACACAGACAAACAATATTAAGGTAATGTTATAAAAAGTCACTCATTCAGAAATGAAAAAGAAGTAAGAATCAAGGATAATTTTGATTTGAATAAAGGAAAAACAAACATAAACAAAACAAACAAAAGCAAAACAAAACAAAACAACAACAAAAAGCGCAATAATTAAAGAGCAAACATGAGAATATGATGAGGTTAAATGACTGAAGACATCAATCCACCACCATCTATCATCAAAATAAATCCCATAAAACATAACATTTTGATAAAAGGGGAGAAAAAACAACAGGTAAGGAATAAGACAGAGATACAATATTGAGGTAATGTTATAAAAAAGGCACTCATTCAGAAACAAGAATATGAAGTAACAATCAATGATGATTTCGATTTGGAAAACACACACACACACACACACACACACACACACACACACACACACACACACACACACACACACACACACACACACACACACACACACAACAAATAAGCAAACAAAACAAAGCAACCAAAAAAAAAAAAAAACAAACAAAAGGGGGGGGGGGCGCAATAATTAAGGAGCAAACATGGGAATACGATGAGGTTAAATGACTGAACACATCAATTCATCACCATCTATCATCAAAATAGTTCCACAACACATAAGTTTTGATAAAAGGGGGGAAGCACAACAAAACAGGTAAGGAATAAGACATAAATACAATATTAAGGTAATGTTATAAAAATGCACTCATTCAGAAACAAAAATATGAAGTAAGAATCAATGATGATTTTGATTTGAAGAAGAAAACAAACAAACAAACAAATAAACAAAAAAATAAAACACAGCAACAAAACAAAAAGCAAGCAAACAAGCAAACAAAAAAACAAGCAAACAAACAAACAAACAAACAAACAAACAAACAAACAAAAAAGAAAAAAAAAAAGAAAAGAGGGCGCAATAATTAAGGAGCAACATGAGAATACGATGAGGTTGAATGACTGAAAACATCAATCCACCACCATCTATCATCAAAATAGTTCCATAAAACATAAGTTTTGATAGAAGGGGAGAAAGAACAGCAACAACAACAAAAAACCCAACTCACACACACACACACACACACACACACACACACACACACACACACACACACACACACACACACACACACACACACACACAGAGGGAGGGAGAAAGAGAAGGGGGAGAAGGAGAGGGGATATAATTGGTTTATTATTTTTGGTGCATCAAGTGGATTAGAAGGTGATTTTTGAAGGTAGTCAATGATTGGTGCTCTTTAATTGAATCGGGAAGGGAGTTCCACAGCACAGGGCCTGAGTATAGTAAACTAGATTTAAACAAGTCTATTCTTGGGATTGGGACACTTTGCTTTTCAGTATTTCTGGAATTATTCATTGGGAACTTATCTCTTAAGGACGTGGGGACAGCTCCTGCCATTATTTTAAACATCAGTTTGTCTTTGTTATATTTTAGTCTTTGTTGTAGGGGGAGAATATTTAACTGAGTATAATCCACTTCAAGTAAGGTTGTTGTTTTTTTCAGAAGGATAAGTTTGAGAGCACGTTTATACAAACTTAATAACGATTCATAGTGTTTGCACTGGCAGAATCCCAGAGGGTTGAGGCATAGTCTATTGAGGATTGTATGTAAGCTTGGAAGAATAATTTCCTTGAATTGTAGTCAAGGAAATGTTTAATTTTAGTCAATTGGTAAACTCTTTGGGACATATATTTGCATAGATGAGATATGTGGTAGAACCAGCTGAGATTTTCATCGATTGTTACTCCTAGAACTTTGTGATGAGAGGTTTGTTCAATTGCTTCCTTTCTTATTTGGATTGGAAACTGTTTATGAGGTAAATTTTGTTGCTTTTGTCTGGTGGTGAAAAGTATGCAATTTGTTTTTTTTTTTTGAGAGAGAGAGAGAGAGAGGAGAGAGAGAGAGAGAGGGGAGAGAGAGAGAGAGAGAGAGAGAGAGAGAGAGAGAGAGATTCGGATTGTTTATTCATTTATAGGCCAAGGCCCCTCGTGAAAGGGTATACAAACATGATACAAACAAATACAGTAAGATCAAAATACACAATAAATAAATACATACTGATTGCATGTGACAAAAGAAAAATTCTTACGACATAGCAAGGTCTCTAAGCTTAAATGCTTTGTATAAATACAAGGCAAAATTAGGGACCACTTCCGGGGAGGATGATGACATCAACAAGGTTAATTTAAACATTGATTGCTCTCTATAATATTTGGGCTTGATAAACTGTTCTCGAATCGTTGTTAGAAGAGGGCAACAAAGAACAAAGTGAACATTTTCTTCTGCCTCTTTACACAGACGGTAAACTAAATCATCATTATTAGCATTTCTATATCAATAATAATGAACAGCCAATTCCCATACACCTAATCTAAAAATTGTTGTCATAAACATTAAATGTTTATCGATGTCCAGCTTTAAATATAGCTTCAAATCAGAAAGGCTGCAAAAATGTCTGTAGATTGTAAAGCTATTGCTGTTCTGAATATGATCAGACCATTTCTGCCAAGAACAATCTACTAAACGTTGACGAAAAACACGTACAAAACTATCAACACAGCCAACACCCTGATTTTGCCAAACAAATCCAAACCCATATTCAAACAAACATACACAAACTTTTGTTACCCAAATTTTCTTTACCTCTAGCATCTAAACTATGTAACATGTCATATGCCTTACGGGGTATTCTATCACTAGTCATATGCAGTAATTTGAACCAGTAGCGAATACAATTAACAGCGGATACTATGTAAATGGGGTGGCAGTTTGTTTCCCCGTAAACTAAGTCATTGGGAGTTTGCTTATTGACACCTAAATATCTCTTTAAGGCAAAAGTATGAACCTGTTTACAGTGGACTGCAGCTTTTTCTAGCCCCCATAATTCAGAACCATACTACATGATGGGCTGAACTTGGGCATCAAATAACCTAATAAACACCTTAAAGGAATTATTGTCAAGTGTTCGTAGCTTTTTCATAATAAATAACAACACATTTTTGGCCCTACTTGCAAGATTTTTACACGCTCCACTAAAACTCAAACGAGTAGAAAAGAATATTCCTAGATATTTATAAACATTCACTACTGGCATTAACACTCCATTATAAACCCACCTTTCTCTTATGCTAGGATAACCTCCCTTCCGAAATACTATAATGTTACTTTTATTCATATTAACTTTTAACTGAAGTTTTGCAGCTGAACGATGCAAGTTGTTTAGTTGTGTCTGCAAACCTGTCACAGTCTCTGACATTAGAATGACATCGTCAGCTAACAAAAGTATAAACAATTCAAAAGCATCTATTGATAATAAAGCCCCATGTCTTCCATTATTAATAACTTCTATTGCTAACTCATTAATGAACAATGAAAACAAAACTGGGCTTCAAGCATCCCCCTGTTTCACACCAGCAGTACAATTAATGTAATCAGTTAATTTATCACCACAATGAACTCTAGCTTTTACAGAATTATACATACTTCTAACACATCTATAAAGTTTACCTTTAATACTATTCTTATCCAAAACAGACCAAAGAATACTACAATTAATGGAGTCGAACGCTTTCTCAAAGTCAATAAAAGCAGCATATAGTTTTCGATTATGTGCGAATTGCTTTTGAACAAGTGCCAGTAAGGTAAACATATGGTCTACAGTTGAATATCCTCTTTTAAACCCAGCCTGATGATCACCTGTAATGTTGTTTTCATCTACCCTTTCTTGTAAACGCTTATTGATAATTATTCCATAAAGTTTACTGCTTACATCATTAAGTGAAATCCCCCTATAGTTATTAGGATTATTTACGACACCCTTTTTGTAGAGTGGCAAAATAATAGACTCATTCCAGTTATTTGGGTAAACACCATCATCGAATAATTTATTAAACAGCTTAATGAAAAATTGGACTTGATCAGATGAATTTTTAAACAGTTCACTAATTATACCATCAGGACCAGCTGCCTTATGATTTTGTTAATTTTCTTATGGCTAGCAAAACTTCCTCTCTAGAAATGGGGCGATTCATATAATCATTAGTGTTATCCTCTGATACGAATTCAAGAACAACAGTTTCAGAGCCTGATTCTAATAAAGCTTTAAAATGACAAAACCATTCATCAGTAGTTATTGTGTGTCTGGATTGTTTCCCTTTAAACGACATTTGACGAACAGTATTCCAAAACTCTCTTTGGTTGTTCACCGAAGTTATAAGCTTCTCTACAAAAGATTTATTAAATTGTCTCTTTTTTCTCTTTAATAAATTCTTATTTTCTCGCCTAGCAATTAAAAAAGCATCTTTATCATTTGCTGTGCATGAACGTCTACATATTCTTAACAATTTTCTTACTTTCTTTTTACTTACAACACATTCCTGATCATACCAGTCAAGAGAGAGAGAGAGAGAATGAGAGAGAGAGAGAGAGAGAGAGAGAGAGAATGAGAGAGAGAGATCATTGTATTCAAATCTGGATTTAAAGAAATCTAACAACACCAATGATAATAAATCAATTAACAAAAAGAAGAGACTACAGAAACACTCAGAAACATAATACAGGAAAACAAACTAAAATCCATCCATCCATCCATCCATCCATCCCTTTTTCTGTGTTTGTCTGCCTGCTGTGTGTGTGTGTGTGTGTGTGTGTGTGTGTGTGTGTGTGTGTGTGTGTGTGTGTGTGTGTGTGTGTGTGTGTGTGTGAGTGTGTGTGTAGGGGGAGGGTTGTGTGTGTGTGTTTTATTTTCTAAATATTTTATTCTTTTATATCGAGGATAATGGAATAGTGTGGGTGCCGGTGGGAACAGACAACATTTACAAAACTGCATACACACGAGGACTGGATGTAAAAAAGCATAAGAGTGCTTATCCCATTATCCTCGATATAAAAGAATTAAATAAAATAAATAAAGTAAAATTAATAAGACACACATACACACGCATTCGCACGCACACACGTAGGCACACATGCGCACACACACACACAGCACACACACACGCACATAGGCCACACACACACACACACACACACACACACACACACACACACACACACACACACACACACACACGCACACACACACGAACACACACACACACACACACACACACACACACACGCACTTGCTGTATTTTCTGGGTAAAC
This sequence comes from Stramonita haemastoma, assembly GCA_030674155.1. Classification (NCBI taxonomy): domain Eukaryota; kingdom Metazoa; phylum Mollusca; class Gastropoda; order Neogastropoda; family Muricidae; genus Stramonita; species Stramonita haemastoma. Next base: position 7,982 of record JASPKP010002148.1, read on the forward strand.
GATTATCAATATTCACTGCTGACCTTCCTGCTATTTTAAAAGCTGTAGACTATTTGTTAAACCTTCCAGAAACCTTTTCAACATTGTACTGTTGTTGACTCATAAGTCAGTTTTGAATGTCCTAGAGTCTTTTGGTTTGGATAGGCGTCCCGACTTGATCATTGAGGTCAGTCATTTAATTCATTATTTGAGAATCAAAGGCACACATATAACTTTTTGTTGTGTACCTCCCCATTGTGGTCTATGGGGTAATGAGTTAGCCGACTGGCCAAGCATGGAGCTCAGAATATAAATAACTCGCAAACAGTAAACATTCGTTTTTCAGTAAAAGAGGTTTGTTATTTGTTAGAGTCAACATCATGGGCACAACTCCTTAGATATGATAACAGCCATTTAGTATCTGGGAAAAAAAATAGGATCTGTTGTAGGACTTACAAGGCAGCTGATGTCAAATCATTCTAGCTTTTATTCGAGGGTAGTTTCTAGTATGTTCAGCCGAATTCGACTTGATGCTATAAAAACGAAATATTGTAAAAGCGTCAATTGCATTTATGGACAAACAATTAGCCTGGGTCATATATTTTATAGATATAGCAAAGTACTCCAGTTTCTTCCAAAAACTTTTAAAGACCAGAATTTTTTTCTGAAGAAACTTGTCAGAATCCAATGTCGGATCACATTCTTTTGATTGAACTAGTTCAGTCTCTTGTAAATAGTCCCGTCTATAGGTTTATATAATGTCCACTTAGAAGTTGTTTTTTGTTTGGTGGTGGTTGCTTTTTTTCAGGGGGAGGAGGGGTATTTATTTATTAAGTTTAGCTGTTGACATACTGTTCTTTCTTTTTTTACTTGTCTTTGCTAATTAACTTGGCCATATGATGTACCTTAATTGATATATTTATGCACACACAGACACACACACACACACACACGCACACATACACACACTCTCTCTCTCTCTCTCTCTCTCTCTCTCTCTCTCTCTCTCTCTCTCTCTCTCTCTCTCTCTCTCTCTCTCTCTCTCTCTCTCTCTCTCTCTCTCTCTCTCTCTCTCTCTCTATCTCGTATGCATGCATGCACGCACGCACACACACACACACACACACACATTCACACACTTGCACACACACACACTCACACACACACACACTCATTCACACATGCGCGCACACACAAACACTCACGTGCGCGCGCGTGCGCACACACACACACACATGCACACTCAATAACTCACACACACCACGTACGCAGGCATGTACACACCCACGTACGCACATACACGCGCTCGCGCACACACACAGACACACACACATACATGCGCGCGTGCGCATATTCATACGCATTATAAGTGACAAAACACAAACTTTTAGTCACACACAAGCATCTGCTTTTCTTTTCTCCCTGTCTGTCTCCTTTCATCTAATATCACTGACAGTGAAAAGACATAAAATCTTCTTGTTCGTCCGTCGGAGCGACAAGGACCATCCGATCTTCTTGGAGGGGGGTGGGGAGGTCATCATCAGTGAGTGCGGAGATGGCTGATAAGCCCAATCGGCGCATGGAAAGTTCTGCTGCAGTGGGGACAGGGAATGGTAGCAGGTGCCGGGGGCTTCAAGGCATTGTTCTTTCTGTCCTGCCTGCGCTTCTCTGCAGCAACTTTCCTGTCCCTTTCATATTGGCGGGCACCCTTGAGAACAGTGGCCCGCCACTTGGTTCTTTCTGAAGCTATCTGCTCTTATGATGACGGGTCAATGTTGAAGGCCTTCAGTGATGCCTTCAGAGTGTTTTTAAACCGTTTCCTCTGGCCACCATGGGAGCGCTTGCCATACTGGAGCTCACCAAACATAAGCTTCTTAGGTAGCCTGTAGTCTGGCATGCGGGCTACATGACCAGTCCTGCAAAGCTTGGCTTTCATCAGGATGGTATGGATGCTTGGGAGCCCGGCACGAGTGAGGACTTCTGTGTCTGGTACCCTATCCTGCCATCTTATGCCAAGTAATTTCCTCAGCCTGGTGGTGTGGAAGTGATTTAGTTTCTTGGCGTGGCGTTGGTAGACAGTCTACGATTCACATCCAAAGTGTAGGGTGGTAAGTTTGACAGCTTTGTAGACCTTGACCTTTGTCATGGAGGTGATGCCTCTTCTGTCCCATACATTCTTGTTGAATCTGCCAAAGGCAGCACTTGCTTTGGCGAGTCTGGTGTTGATCTCATCGTCAATGACTACATTGCGAGATAGCGTACTGCCAAGGTAGGTAAACTTGTCAACCGCATTGAGTCTTTGCCCACTGATGGAAATGTTTGGTTCTACATATGGTTTTCCTGGAGCAGGTTGGTGCATCACCTCGGTCTTCTTGGTACTGATCGTGAGACCAAAGTTGTCACAGGCCTCTGAGAATAAGTGTGCACCGCATTGCATGTCCACCAGAGGTAGCATTGAGGGCACAGTCATCAGCAAACAGAAAGTAATTGATAGTGTCTGTTGTAACTTTGGATTTTGCTTGTAGCCTCCTGAGGTTGAATACTGATCCATCAAGTATGTAACTGACTGCAAAGCCCACATCAGCATCTCTGAAGGCGTCTGTCAGCATTGCAGAGAACATGAGGCTGAACAGGGTAGGAGCTAGAACACACCCCTGTTTCACTCCATCTGTGACTTCAAAAGGGTCAGAGGTCTCCCCACTATCTTGTACTCTAGCCAGCATTCCATCATGAAATTGGCGTGTGATGGCAATGAATTTTCTAGGACACCCATACTTTGCCATGATTTTCCAGAGGCCTTATCTGCTTACAGTGTCAAAGGCTTTTGTCAGATCTACATAGGTGGAGTATAGATCCACGTTTTGTTCTTGGCACTTTTCTTGGAGCTGCCTGGCAGCAAACACTATATCAATAGTACCGCAATCCTTGCGGAATCCACATTGGCTCTCTGGTAAGAGGTCTTTTTCCAGATGAACTACGAGCCTGTTCAGCAGTACTCTGGCCAGAACCTTGCCTGCAGTGGATAACAGGGATATTGCCTGATGATTATCACAGGCCTGACGGTTTCCTTTGCGCCTGTAAAGATGTATGATGGAGGTGTCTTTGAAGTCTTGGGGGAGCACCTCCTCCTGCCAGATGAGGTGGAAAAGCTGATGGAGTTTTTCTGTCAAGGTCCTGCTGCCCTCTTTATAGATCTCAGCTGGGACAGAGTCTGAGCCGGGCGCTTTCCCAGTAGACAAATGGCAGATTGCTTTCTCAGTCTCTTTGAGGGTTCGGAGTTCATCCATTTCCTCATTTACAGTAATTTAGGGGAGGCGGTCAATAGCCTCATTGACGGTAGAGGGACGTTTAAGTACGCTTTTAAAGTGCTCTGCCCACCTTCCCAGTATCATGTCTTTGTCGGTGAGGAGTGTGGACCCATCTGCACTAAGCAGAGGTGAAGATCCAGATGGGGTTGGACCATATATTTCCTTAAGACCATCATAAAAGTTCTTCATGTCGTTCCTATCTGCATAGCCTTGAATCTCTTCTGCTTTCTTACTTAGCCAGGAATCATGCATCTGTCTGAACTTCATCTGAACGTTGCTACACAAACTTCTCCATGTGTCCTTCTTTGGTTTGGAGGATGGATCTTCAATGTGGGCTTTCAGAGATGCTGATGTGGGCTTTGGAATCAGTTACAGACTTGATGGATCAGTTTTCAACCTCAGAAGGCTACAAGCAAAATCCAAGGTTACAACAGACACCATCTCTCTATTTCTTCTGTCCTACACGCTAGCTGATATTTGTAGTCAGTTTTCTAGTGTACAGAAACATCTCTCTATTTCTTCTGTCCCACACACTTACTGATATTTGTGGTCAGTTTTCTAGTGTATAGAAACATCTATTTCTTCTGTCCCACACACTGATATTTTGGTCAGTTTTCTAGTCATAAGATGTCTATCCATCTACTACTGAAGTGTAAATTCTCTTTCCTTAAAGGTGTCCCATAACCTATGTGGTCGTAGGGGAGCGAGGTATCAGAAACCTCACTTTCTCCAGGGGCCAGCATACTATGGGTGGTGCCCATCCATCCTCTCTCCCTCGCTGCTTTACCTTCCCTAACCTAAAGAGGCAGGTACACATTTACAGCTGGATGAACTGGGGGACTGTAATGAAGCCAAGGCAGCAAAACAGTCACCCACCCAATTGGTAACCATTCTCAATGCTGTTTCACTTTGGCCAGGGGAAAGTGAGTTGCTCTGACCACTGAGCTAAATTGCCTGTTTACATATAAATACCAAAGTCTTTGAACAAAGCTTATGTGTTATTTCTTATGATATAAATCATTTTAAGAACATTGAGCAGAGACTTCTTATTTGATGAAGAAAAGAGTTGTTCATACTTCAAAGTGTTCGGATGTTCCACATAATATTTTCATAAAGATTTTTAATGGGGCTTTAAACAGCATGATTGGATTGGATTCATAAACATTTTTTATGAGTTTTATGAAACATTAGACAAATATAAATGTCCACACAAAGCATCTCGAAAATGGACATGACATAGCCCTCAACTGGATTGACTACACCATGGTGAAGAGGTGCTTCCAGTCCAGCGTAAACATCGCAAGGACACACCCTTTTCCAGGAGCTGACATTGGAAGTGACCATGATTTAGTGATGATGACCTTCCGAATTCCACCTTCATCTGAGAAAGGTCATGAAGCAGAGCCAGACAAGGATCAGATTCGATCTCGAGAAACTGAAGGATCCAGAGGTGTCTGAAGCCTTCCAAGCCATGGTAGGGGGGAAAGTTGCACCCCTACCTATGTTCAACCCAGATGACAGAGATATTGACAAGTTTGTCGACACCTTTAACAAGGCAGTAACTGATACAGCCAGTGGGATTCTTGGCAGGCATTGACAAATGAAGCAGCCCTGAGTCACAGCCAACATCCTCAGCCAGTATGACACACAAAGAGAACTGAAGAAAAAGAAGAACGAGATAGAAGGAGCAGGCAGTATAAGGCATTAAACTAAGAAATTAGAACAAGCATGAAAGAAACCTGGATTGAAGAGAAATGCAAAAACATTGAAGAAAATCTGAGCAAGAACAACAGCAATAAAGCGTACCAGCTAGTAAAAGACCTGACAGGCACAAAACAGGGGAAAACCAGCACCATACAAGGCAAAAATGGAAAGATCTTAACAGAAGACCAGGACTTTCTAAAGAGATGGACAGAATAGTGCGCAGACCTGTATAACCACAAAACCTCAGGAGATCCAGAGGTACTAAATGTTCCACTACCGACAGACACTGACAACTACCCCATCCTTCAGGAAGAGGTAGAAGTAGCTGTGAAATCGATGAAGAAGAGGAAATCAGCAGGAATAGACAACATCCCAGCAGAACTGGTCCAAGCAAGGGGGAAAGCCATGATAAGCATCCTACTGATAATCTGCAACAAAATCTGGCAGACAGGAGACTGGCCTACACCATGGACACAGCCACTAATCATCACCCTTCCCAAGAAAGACAACCTACAACAATGCCAGAACTATTGCACAATCAGCTTGATATGTCATCCAAGCAAAGTCATGCTGAAGATCCTACTGAATCGACTGATGTCACAAGCAAAGACAACCATTGCTGAAGAACAGGCACGCTTCAGGGCATGACGAAGTACAGCAGAGCAGATTTTTAATCTAAGAATACTATGCGAGAAGTACCTTCAGCATCAGCAAGACCTTTACTATGTTTTTGTGGATTTCAAAAAGGCCTTTGACAGGGTATGGCATGCAGCTCTGTGGGCTACCATAAGGCTGTACAACATCAATGCAAACATGATCAGAGCCATTGAGGAGCTCTACAACAAGGACACTAGTGCAGTCTATTGCATTGGTGGCATAGGCAATTGGTTCAGGACAACGGTCGGTGTCAGACAAGGCTGCTTGCTCTCCTCTACTCTCTTTAACATCTTCCTTGAGAGAATCATGACTGATACACTGGAAGATCATGAAGGAACAGTTGGTATTGGAGGCAGAACAATTACCAACTTGCGCTTTGCTGATGGCATCGATGGACTGGCAGGGAAAGAAGAAGAGTTAGTAAGGTTAGTGGAACACCTCAACAAGACTTCAACAGCCTATGGCATGGAGATCAGTGTGCAGAAGACCAAGCTGATGACCAACAACATTAACGGCATCAACACCAACATCAGGGTCAGTGGTCAGAATTTGAAAACGGTACAAAGCCTCAAGTAGCTGGGAGCAATTGTAACAGACAAGGGATCCAAGCCTGAAATACTCGCAAGGATTGCACAGACAGTTAAAGCACTGACAGAACAGAAGACCATTTGGAAGAACAGGAACATCTCACTCAGCACAAAGATCATACTGATGTGCACTTTGGTCATCTCAATATTCCTGTATGCTTGTGAGTCATGGACCCTCACAGCGGATCTGGAGAGGAGAATACAGGCCACAGAGATGAGATGCTTTTGTAGACTCCTTGGCATCTCTTACAAAGACCACATTACTAACGAGGACGTGAGAATCAGAATTGGTCAAGCCATTGGGCCCTTTGAAGATCTCCTGACCACAGTAAAAAAAACGCAAACTGAAGTGGTATGGGCATGTCTCAAGATCAACAGGGCTTGCCAAGATGATTCTGCAAGGAACTGTCTACGGCGGGAGAAGGAGAGACAGGCAGAGAAAGAGATGGGAGGACAGCATCCAAGAGTGGACGGGCCTCAGGCTGAGTGACACCCTGAGAAAGGTCGAGGACAGAGGGAAATGGAGAGAGCTGGTTGCGAGGTCTTCCATGGCACCCCTACCGTACAAACAGACTATGGGATAGAAAAAGAAGAAATGTAATAAAATTCGTCACCAATATTAACACTATTGCATTTGGTACAGTAGCTTTCATTTCTTTGAATTCTCTCAAAACGTAGGTTACTATCAATTAGGCTGATTGTTATTATTTGTGTGAAACTGTACAAATCAAACAGAAATATTGGATGGCAATAAGAGCAAATACTTTCCGACACAAAATTTTGTTTTAAGCATTATATAATTTGTATAAATCTCTTCTGTATTTACTACTGCCTACCACTTATGAACAAATGCTTCATATAAGCAATGTTTGACTTTAGTCATGTCAAAAAAGCAATTGAAACTGCTTGGGGACAAGTTTGGAATCCAAATCTGTGTAAAGCCCGTAGTGACAACCATTGTCAATTTTATTCTCTGTCACATGAAGGGAGGAAGGAGTTAGTCTATTGTGTATTCCAGGCTTTATTTATTTATTTATTTATTTATTTATTTATTTATTTATTTATTTATTTATTTATTCTTTTTTATCGAGGATAATAATAGTAACACTAATACATGGAATTTGTATAGCACTAAATCTTGTAAAATCAAATCAAAGGGTTTGCATTTGACCTACACAACACACAAGCAATCATGAATAATTTACAGTTTTAACAAATTCTAATGTATACTCATGTGCTTTTTTACATCCAGTCTCCGTGTGTATGCAGTTTTGTAAGTGTCATCTGTTCCCACCGGCACACAATGGCCTACTCTTAAGAAAAACGGAACAGGATTTAATGTGTGCCAAGATATTCTGGGTGTGTTGCACATGGGGCCTCGGTTGAAAGTCTCATCCAAAGGTATTGGGGGGAGAGTGGAGTCGGCACTGATGTTAACTCCAGGAGAAAAATCTCCTCAACCAGGAATCGTACTGGGGTCGTTAAATTGCCAGCCCAATGTTCTGACCACTAGGGTATGCCGCCTATAATCTATAGATGTCTAGCACTTTCAGTCACAGCAGATGTCTTTAAAAGTAGGGCTGCTCTCCCTGGGGAGAGAGTGTTGTTACAAGAGCAGGGCCACCCAGGTTTGAGGCTTCACTGTTCCTGTCTGCATGTCTTTGTTTCTTGTGAGAGTGGCTTTTTTCTGCAGCACTTGTAAAGCCTGGTAAACTCTCTTGTGTCCTGGTTGTGGTTTTTTGTATGGTAAAGGTGTGTTGTGCACTGATCCCTGGTTTATCATCTCACCCAAAGATTGGCACCCAGACCACCTTTTTTAGTCATATTGGATGGGGAAAATTAGGGTTCAGGAGAGGATCAAACCCACAGACCTGTCACATCTTCCAGAGGGTGTCTGTCTTACTGCTAACCCCTCAATAGGATCACAGTTGTGTTTGCCATGGTATTAGACAGCCAGAAGAGGGAAGATGGGGCAGGAGGGGGGGAAGAGAGAGAGAGAGAGAGAGAGAGAGAGAGAGAGAGAGAGAGAGAGAGAGAGAGAGAGAGAGAGAGAGAGAGAGAGAGAGAGAGAGAGAGAGAGAGATTTGATTTGATTTGATTTGATTTGATTTGATTTATTTTTTTTACATTGAGGATAATGGAATAAGCACTCTTGTACTTTTTTACATCCAGTCCCCATGTGTATCAGTCAGTCCCATGTCCCAAAGGACGTAGGGGGGACATGAGAGAAGACGCAACAGAGATCTTTTTCCATGCTTCACGATCCTGTGTGGCTAGTAGGAGGTGTTGCAGGGGTCCAGTCTTTGATGTTGTCAACCCATGATTTCTTTTGGCGGCCTCTTCTTCTCTTCCCCTCAACTGTTCCTTGCAGGACGGTTTTTGCTAGGGTGTTGTGTCTTGTGGTGTGACCAAACCACATCAGCTTTCTCCTCTTTATGGTGGAGAGCAAAGGCTCTTGGGGGCCCACACGCTTTTTGATTTCTTCTTTCACATAGTGTTGTGTTCTTTGTATGATATTTTGAGGAGTCTTCTGTGGCACTTGTTCTCGATTGCTTGGATTCTCCTCTCTAACTCTGCTGTCAGAGTCAATGATTCACAGCCATATAGGAGGATAGATATCACGAGGGATTTGTAAAGGTGGTATTTGGTGCCGAAGCTGATGTTGTTGCTTCTGATGATCTTCTCGAGTCTGACTAGAGCAGATGTTGCTGTTGCAATGCGAGTTTTCACTTCATTGTTTGATGTGCCATCTTTTGTTAGGATGGAGCCCAAGTATTTGAATTGGCTCACCTCTTCTAGTGTTTATCCATTCATCTTTATTTCAGTGATGTCATTACTCACACTGTTGACCATGATATTTGATTTCTCTGTACTGACCTCCATGCTGTATGCGCTCACTCGATCTGTTAAATTGTCTGTGAGGATTTGCAGTTCTTGTTTGCTGCTGCCCATGAGGTCAATGTCATCTGCAAATCTGAGGTTGCAAAGGGGTCTTCCACCAATGGAGAAGGAAGTGTGGTGGTTTTGCAGTGTCTCTGTCATGATGTTTTCGAGGAAGAGGTTGAAGAGTACAGGTGAGAGAAGGCAGCCCTGGCGAACCCCAACCGTGGTCTTGAAGAACTCGCCCACGTGATTGTTCATAAAAACTGCACTTTTTGCATTCTTGTACAGAGCTTTGATGACTTCAATTAGGCAGTTGTCAATGTTGAAGTGCCTGAGTACTTGCCAGAGGCCGTCATGCCATACCCTGTCAAAGGCCTTTTTGAAGTCTATGAAATTGTGGTACAAGTCTTTTTGGTGTTGGAGATGCTTCTCTATCAGAATTTTAAGATTGAAAATTTGATTCATTGTGCTGCCTTTTGGTCTAAAGCCCGCTTGTTCTTCTGCCAGGAGTTTTTTCCGCTTGGTTTTTCAGTCTGTTGAGGACTACTTGTGGCATGATCTTGCTATTTGCTATCTATGCTATTTCATTATCCTTGATATAAAAGAATAAAGCAAATCAAATCAAATCAATTCTCTCTCTCTCTCTCTCTCTCTCTCTCTCTCTCTCTCTCTCTCTCTCTCTCTCTCTCTCTCTCTCTCTCTCTCTCTCTCTCTCTCTCTCCTCTCTCTCTCTCTCTCTCTCTCTTTGGCTGGATGAAAAAAACTGCTATCTCATCTCATCCTGTGTGTATGTAGTTTTATAAATAAAGAGAGAGAGAGAGAGAGAGAGAGAGAGGAGAGAGAGAGAGAGAGAGAGAGAGAGAGAGAGAGAGAGAGAGAGAGAGAGAGAGAGAAAGAGAGAGAGAGAGAGAGAGAGAGAGAGAGAGAGAGAGAGAGAGAGAGAGAGAGAGAGAGAGAGAGAGAGAGAGAGAACTGAGCATGATATGATGTATGGGGTGCCTTTAGCAAAGTCCAGGTAAGTTTCTTTTACTAAAAGCAATGTGTGTGTGAATTGTTTCAAATTTTGTCTGTCTTCAAAAAAAAAGAAGTATTATATGTATTTCGTAACATTTGATAGTGCTCTTATTGTATTACGTGTTGTAATCATTTGTGCATTTGTATAGGGTTATGCCTGCAGTGTGTCTGTTGGGGGGGGGGGGGGGGGAGGGGGAATGTGTGTTTGCCCATGTGTGTATGTGTGTGTATCTATCTATCTATCTATCTATCTATCTATCTATCTATCTATCTATCTATCTATCTATCTATCTATCTATCTATCTATCTATCTATCTATCTATCTATCTATCCCTTAGTATGGCAACCGGAGGCACCCATTAAGACTTGGCAACCAGTTCCCTCCATTCCCCTCTCTGTTCTGCCTTTCTCAGGGTTTTGTTGAGTTCTAGGCCTGTCCATTCGCTGATGTTGTCCTCCTATCCCTTCCTTGGTCTGCCTCTTTTTCTTCCTCCTTGGACAGTGCCTTGCAGTATTGTTTTTGCTAGTCCTTTTGATCTTGTGACATGCCCCTACAATCTAAGTTTAGGCTTCTTTATGATTGATAGAAAGTGTTCGTAGGGACCAATGGTTTGCTGGATTCTGTTATGCATGTCTTCGTTGCTTATGTGGTCTCTGTAGGAGATGCCAAGGAGTCTCCAAAGCATCTCATCTCTACTGCCTGTACCCTTCTCTCCAAATCTGCAGTCAGGCTCCATGATTCAAAGGGATACAAGAATGTGAATCATGGTCTGTGTGTGTATCTGTTTTTAATGATTGGATTTTATTGTTTTTTGGTGATAAATGTTTCTGTTGATCTTTTTTTAAATATACAGCTTGTGTATTGTGCTGTGTTATTACTCTGTGATAAATGTTTTTCCTGTTTACTTTTTTTTCTTTTGGCTTGTAACCCACATGAATTTCTATATTTGTGAGATAATAAATCTTTGAATTGTGAAATGGATGGGAGGGTGGTTGCCATGGAGTATTTCACATGGCTTTATGACAGCCATGGAGGGGGAAGAGAAGGGATGGGTGTCACTGTGATCATGAGGTCCTTTGTTTTGAGAGAGAGAGAGAGAGAGGAGAGAGAGAGAGAGAGAGAGAGAGAGAGAGAGAGAGAGAGAGAGAGAGAGAGAGAGAGAGAGAGAGAGAGAGAGAGAGAGAGAGAGAGAGAGAGAGAGAGAGGAGAGAGAGAGAGAGAGAGAGAGAGAGAGAGAGAGAGAGAGAGGAGATCTTTATTTTTTTCAAGGGTTATAGAGTAAGCATTACATATTTTTTTTCATCCAGCCAAAGAGAGAGAGAGAGAGAGAGAGAGAGAGAGAGAGAGAGAGAGAGAGAGAGAGAGAGAGAGAGAGAGAGAGAGAGGAGAGAGAGAGAGATCTTTATTTTTTTCAAGGGTTATAGAGTAAGCATTACATACTTTTTTTCATCCAGCCAAAGAGAGAGAGAGAGAGAGAGGAGAGAGAGAGAGAGAGAGAGAGAGAGAGAGAGAGAGAGAGAGAGAAGAGAGAGGAGAGAGAGAGAGAGAGAGAGAGAGAGAGAGAGAGAGAGAGAAAGAGAAAGAGAGAGAGGAATTGATTTGATTTGATTTGATTCGATTTATTCTTTTATATCAAGGATAATGAAATAAGCACTCTTGTGCTTTTTTACATTCAGTCCCTGTGTTTATCCAGTTTTGTAAATGTTGTATGTTCCCACCGGCACACACAATGGCCTGCTCTTATGATAAGCAATAAGCAGAACAGGATTTAATGTGAGCATAAGATGTTCTGAGTGCAACAGCATCACAAACACTGGGCCTGGTATATCATCTTATCCAAAGGACATTTGGGGAGAGTAGAGTCAGCAACAACTGTGAGAGAGAGTCAGAGAGAGAGAGAGAGAGGAGAGAGAGAGAGGAGAGAGAGAGAGAGAGAGAGAGAGAGAGAGAGAGAGAGAGAGAGAGAGAGAGAGAGAGAGAGAGAGAGAGAGAGAGAGATTTGATTTGATTTGATTTATTTTTTTTATATCAAGGATAATGGAATAAGAACTCTTGTGCTTTTTAGATCTAGTCCCCGTGTATATGCAGTTTTGTAAATGTCATCTGTTCCCACCAGTACTAGATGGCCTACTCTTACTAAAAATGGAACAGGATTTGTGTGCACAAGATGTTCTCTGTGTGTTGCACACAGCCTTGGTTTACAGTCTCAACTGAAAAAACTTTTGGGGGGAGAGTGGAGTCAGCACTGATGTTAACTCCAGGAGAAAAAATCTCCTTGATGGAGAATGAACTGGTGTGGTCAAATTGCCAGTGCAATATTCTGACCATTATGCTATCCTATCCCATTGTTTTGAAAGACAGAGAAGGGGGGGGGGGGGGGGCTTCTTGTGTAGGTCAATCTGAGATTAGCAGGCCAAGCTTGCTGACTTGATATTTTGTGAGAGGTCATTCTTAGTGTATTAGGCAAAGTTTAGAAGGGAGGGTGGGGGGTAATTTCTTTTGTTTTAGGGCAAGGTTGGTACCTGGGTACATATTTTTTAAGCTGGTGTTATTTTGTGGTTGTTTAGGAGAGGAAATTTTTCTTTGTGAAGTGAAGAGTTTTGTTTGTTAGCTGGGTACATATTTTTTAAGCTGCTGTTATTGTGGGGCTGTTTATCAGAGGGAAGTTTTCTTTATGAAGTGAAGAGTTTTGTTTGTTAGCTGGGTACATATTTTTTAAGCTGCTGTTATTGTGGGGCTGTTTATCAGAGGGAAGTTTTCTTTGTGAAGTGAAGAGTTTTGTTTGTTAGCTGGGTACATATTTTTTAAGCTGCTGTTATTTGGGGGTTGTTTGTCAGAGGGAAGTTTTCTTTGTGAAGTGAAGAGTTTTGTTTGTTAGCTGGGTGCATATTTTAAAGCTGGTTTTATTTTGGGGTTGTTTATGGGAGGGAAGTTTTCTTTGAGGTGGCTGTGGTCAAGCAATTAAAAAATTTTTTTATACCACTTATGTCACAGCATATTTCTTTACTTGATGGGCTGCTCTCCCCAGGAAGAACCTGTTGCCACATGTGCAGCTCCTACCCATTATTTTTTCCCCTCAGGGATGGTATCTAAACAGGACACCTGTGTGCATGCTGTTTACATATATAATTTTGTCTTCTACTCCTACCAGCACACCATGGCTGCTTTTCCAGGCAAAACAGGGTTTTAACATGTGCGCACATGGCCTTGGTTTATAGTCTCCTCCAAATGAGACTAGTGTTGCAGTTGCACAATCTCTGGTGGTTTGCTGTTTGTTGGTCTGACTCATTACCTGCTGGTGACGTGTGTTAAGTCTTCAGGTGATGTTGGGCTCTGTGTATCTGTGGTATTTGTGCTGTTTGCAGTGTGGGGACTCTTCTGGTGACTTGTGTGCCAAGTCTTCAGGTGATGTTGGGCTCTATGTATCTGTGGCATTTGTGCGGTTTGCAGTGTGGGGACTCTTCTGGTGACTTGTGTGTGAAGTCTTCATGTGATGTTGGGCTCTGTGTATCTGTGGCATTTGTGCTGTTTGCAGTGTGGGGACTCCTCCTAGGAGGAGTTGACAGCTGTAGTTTGTTCCTTCCAGTGGCTGCTTCAAGAGTGATGCCAGTTTATTGTCTTGGTTATATATATATATATATATATATATATATATATATATATATATATATATATATATATATATATATATATATATATATATATATATATATGTCTTGGTTATATTGTTGTTTATACCTCTTTTGAGGCGAGTGGATAGTTTGAACTTGGCAGTAGTGCAGTTTTTGTTTTGTGTGGCAGTTTGCCTGATGTCTTACCTGCTGGTGACTTCGGATGGTCTTCAGGTGGGGTTTAGATCTCTGATATATATATATATATATATATATATATATATATATATATATATATATATATATATATATATATATATATATATATATATATATATATATTATTCTGCCATTTCCCTAGTGGTAACTCTTTGTCAGTTGAGTTGATAGCTGTGTTGGTCTTTGTGGTGGTGGTGAAGTTATTGTTTTGTATTGTGTGACAAGACATTAGTCACCTTACTGTGGGTGGAGTGACAGTGGGTGGGAGCGTTATCTTTGATGCCCTGGATGTGACTAAATACCTGTTTTATGTACTCTGCTGGTTTGGATTGGAAAGGGACAACCAAAGTGATCTGATTGTGACTGAAGGGAGCGGATAGCCCTATGGTTATTTATTTTATTTTATTTTATACCACTTTATGTCATAGCAGATTTGTCTGTGTGAAATTCGGGCTGCTCTGGGGAGGGGGGGGGGTCATTGCCACAAGTGCAGTGCCTACCCATTGTTTTTTTCCGCCTCAGGGATAGTGTCTAAACACACCTGTGTGCATGCCCTTATATATATATATATATATATATATATATATATATAATTATATATATATATATATATATATATATATATATATATATATATATATATATATATATATGCCCTTAGATATATATATATATATATATATATATATATATATATATATATTATATATATATATATATATAAATTTATATATATATAAAATTTTGTTATCTGCTCCTACCGGCACAGATGGCCTGTTCTGCCTGTTCTTTTGAAAGTGTTCAAGTTCTAATGTGTGCAAAATGTTCTGTTTTCAAATTGTTCTGCGTGGGTTTTGCTGGGTTTGCACATGTGGACCTTGGTTTATAGTCTCAACCAATGAGACTTTTGTTTTGTTTTGTTTTAGCCCATTTAGATCGATATTTTAGCCCATTTACATGGTTTCGTTTTAGCCCATTTAGATGGTTTAGTTTTTGCCCATTTAGATTATTATAGCTCCTTTAGATGGTTTTGTTTTAGCCCATTCAGATGGTTTTGTTTTATTCCATTCAGATTGATATCTTAGCCCATTTAAATGTGACCCTCCACCACATAATGAGACGGAGTGCACATGAGGTCAATTTTTAATTATTGACATGTTATTAATGTGCAATAAAGTGGCTATCAAATACAAAAAACAGATTGAAAATCGGACAATTCTGTGCAAAGTTATTACAAGTTGAAATGATAGACTACAGGAAGTGGCAAAATGAGAAACGGACAAGTTTATTTTCGTAACACGTTGTCAGAATGAGGGCTTGGATATTTTCAAAACACATTTAAAAGCAAAAGGGATAAAAATTATGCCTTGATATTTCATTATAAGGTAGATAAATGGATATAGTTTAATAATTAATCAAAATCTCAAAATTGACAACTTGACCCCTACCTGCCTTTAATGGCTCCTAGAGCAAAATTGGGTAATGTGCTAAGCGACTCATTTCGTGGCGGAGCGTCACAAATAGTTTTGTTTTAGCCCATTTAGATGGTTTTGTTTTAGCCCATTTAGATTGTTTTGTTTTAGCCCATTTAGATGGTTTAGTTTTTGTCTGTTTAGATTGTTTAGTTTTTGTCCATTTAGATTGTTGTTTTAGCCCATTTAGATGATCGTTCTAACCCATTTAGATGGTATTGTTTTAGCCCATTTGGATTGTTGTTTTAGCTTACTTGAATGGTTTAGTTTTAGCTCACTTAGATGGTTTTGTTTTAGCCCATTTAAATGGATGTTTTAGCCCATTTAGATGGTTTTGTTTTAGCTCATTTAATTTTAGCTCATTTACATGGTTTTGTTTTATCCCATTCAGATTGTTGTTTTAGCCCAGTTAGATGGTTATTTTAGCCCATTTAGATGGTTTTGTTTTAGCCCATTTAGATGGTTTTGTTTTAGCTCATTTATATGGTTTTGTTTTAGCCCATTTAGATTATTTTAGCCCATTTTGATGGTTCCGTTTAATCCCATTTACATGGTTTTGTTTTAGCCCATTTAGACAGCTGTATTTTAGCCATTATATGTGTGTGATTTAAAGTATGGTAGTCGTAAGAAACTCGCGTAGAGCATGGCAGCTGAGAGTCCTCAGAGGAGAAGCCCCCTTCAAACAAGTGTTTCGAGCCTTTAATCTTCCTTACACTCTAGGGAGGCCGGCCCACATCCAGTTCATGACTCTGGATGCCTCTCTGCTGCTCCATGTATTTAGATGGTTTTGTTTCAGCCCATTTATAGTTATTTTAGCCCATTTAGATGATTTTGTTTTAGCTTATTTAGATGGTTTTGTATTAGCTCATTTAGTTTTGTTTTACCCATTCAGATGGTTTCGTTTTAGCTCAGACGTTTTGTTTTAGCCCATTTAGATGGTTTTTGTTTTAGCCCATTTAGTTTTGTTTTAGCCCATTTAGATGGTTTTGTTTAAGCCTATTTTAGATTTTAGCCCATTTAGATGGTTTTGTTTTAGCCCATTTT